>APFE031117947.1:110146-122989 GCA_000404065.3 Pinus taeda
GGCTTTGTTTTCTTTTGGTCACTGATGCTTTGGATTGCGTGCTTGCTTGAGAAAGCTCTTTTTCTCCCTACAAAACAAAAACACAAAACCCAACACGAACATACAAACAAAACAAGCCTTACGACTTAAAGTTAGCTTTACCCGGAAACTAAATATTTCCTCAATGTATCTGATTTTCTGAGATCACACTAAGGCGCAGCGGAAAAGAGCATATGCATGAGAAAAATCCTTCCTCTCTGTTTCTGATTTGCCCAGATCGCACAGAGTCGCAGGGCAAAGAGCATACGTAGAAATGAAAGGTATAAATCCGGTAATAAAAAGGAAGCTTAGATCCGATAATAAAAAGGAAGCTAAATAAACCGAAATAATAAACAGAGAGAAAAATAACTAGAAACTACAAATAAACATTGTATACCTCCAGATCTAAAAAAATGACGTAGCTAGGGCTATCAGAAACCTTTTCGCGTGAAACGAAAGGGGTTCCTCACTGGAACAAATGCTCCTAACACAACAGAGCAGTCCTCTCAGCGCGAAAGCAGTCAGAAACAGCAAATCTAGGAAACGGCAGTCGGATGCAGTTCTACCAGCTTCAGATTTGGATCACCAACAGACGCGGCCCTCAAATAGCTCTGGTACCATGTAGGAATTTACAGGGTAAGTTCCTTAGACAGAACACCAAAGGACACCGCTCACAAACAGATCACAGATCAATACACCAGTGTTTTTGACGTGGTTAAACCCTCAATGAGAGGGAAAAGTCCACTGCCTGAGGCAACGCGCCACTTCAGGGAATTTATTAATTAAAGAATGAAAATTTACATAAGCTTCTCTCGTTGAACATTAACCTATCAAATGGACCTTCCAGCTCTTTAAATAGAGATCATGGACAATCGGGTGTTAAGCCACGGATCAAGTGTCAGTAATACCGAGGAGAGAA
Organism: Pinus taeda; assembly: GCA_000404065.3. Classification (NCBI taxonomy): domain Eukaryota; kingdom Viridiplantae; phylum Streptophyta; class Pinopsida; order Pinales; family Pinaceae; genus Pinus; species Pinus taeda. The sequence continues at coordinate 111,084 of APFE031117947.1, forward strand.
TGAACCGTCAGATCACTACATATCGTGATCGTCGGATTGTAAGCTACAAAAGTACATAGTAAAGAAACACACTTTACCTAACTCTATCCTAGACCAAGTTATACTTAACTATTTCCTATGTGTCGGAATATTCTAACATGATACTTGTGTTGTTCTGCCAGACCATTAATGTTCTTAAGATACCATTCAACATGATATCATTACTACAATGCTTGCCAATACTATTCTGCATACAATTGTCAATTCAGTACTCACTTACTGTCAATCACTGTAATATTGTCATCATATATGGCAAGTTTAAATAATTATGGTTATTGTCAAATTCTAGGTTCCAACCTATATCTTATAGGTAACATAGATGTTACATCTGTTGATACATAGGATCACACCTGAGTCATACTATGTCGTCATACTCTAGTGTCAGGAATCAAAAACATTGTGCCAAGAATCCTGTATTTAGAATTGAGACTACGGAACCCAAAAATCACATATATATAAGTTACAGTGTTGAATTACTATACCGAGACTTCAGTGCCGAGAAGCAAGACTTATTGTTCCAGGACTGATCATAAAATATATTGATGCCAACTAGATGTGCGGAATAGGGAAACATGTTTGTGAGAGATATGCATACCATCATCAAACTGTACGAGCCAATGTGAGGGGATACAAGTCACCTTGAAGATGCATAGATCCATTATAATCATAATGTAGTTATAGAAAGTCACAAAGATTCATGGATCACTGTACTAACAAGTTTTTGTAGAGAACTTAGTGGCAATGTAGTTTAGAGTCATTAAAATGACATGTTGCAGCCTGCAGAGAATCATAGCCACTGCAAAAACAAGATTCTTTAATAACATACGTACCACAATGATACCAGATTTATCCGAGAAGAAATACAATTGAGTTAGGAGACAAAGTAATCTCTCGTCAATACTAGATGTGAGGCCAACAAAAATAATGTGTAACCCTAGCAAACATTGCAATGACGCGAACCACGACAAACAGAGATATGTTGCCAATTCATATAACAAGTCAAACAGAAGTGCGATTGGATGCTCGTATGCTTTGATGCTCATAGATATTTAGCAATGCAATACCCATATATGTATGATGCGATGCGATGCTGGCAAACCCATCCAAAAGTCATGTGTGAGCTACAATCATATTATCCGAGAGCCATATGTGCGGGAGTTGCAAACTATTGCCATAACAAAAGTCTTGTAACCTAGGTACGATGGACCTGAGTATGGGAACAAGACATACAGATAGTGAGAGATGTGTGTCCGTATACGAGAGAGAGAACGCTAGACCCATCAAAAGCTACAACTTACTCCATATCGTCCAATGCAGAGATAAACAACCTAGATTTCATTCGTATCTTCAACATGCTTCCTTGTTACTTAGGACAATCCTTTATATAGATGTTCATTTGACCAAAAAGGATGACCTTTAATGAAGCCAACCAAAAACATCTTGGAGGGAAATTCAATTTGAATTTTGAATTTCGCTTTTAAATATATTCCCTATTTTAATAATTTCTTGCCCAATTAATATTTTTTTCATAATTCTTTCTTTGGTGAGATGGGCTTCACATGGGGATTAGGGTTTCCCTTAGGGGGAATTTGTCCCAACGCTGCCAAATTTAACATTCCCTCTCAGCTAAGGAGAAATTTCCAACATCATCATAAGCTTCATCATGACATATCACGAGAGCACATATCTCAATCATACGGAAGACAGTTAGTCGAATCATCATCAAAAACCCATCTCATATTATTTCATACCAAGGCAAATCATATGGCCTTCATCTCAACATAACTTGATTCCTTGGATCATCCACTGAACAATCTCGATCTAAAGAAGAAGAAAAATTATCATAGGGGAGTCCATTTCAACCCACATCATTATCATAGGGAAGCATCCTTGCACGTGTGGAGAGAGAGAGAGAAGCCCAGAAATCTGTGCCCAATCAAGATGAGAGAGAGAAAGATGAATGAGAGTGATGAGTCCAAATGAGGATGAGGCATCATGTATTTATAGGCAAACGTTGAGGATGAATAGACATGACTATTGGGCTTTTGAGCCTACATGAGTTTGCTAGCCGACCTTGACAATTTGTCCGTAATCAAAATAAATTCATAACTTCATTTGTACATGTCAGAATGGGATGATCTTTAGATCAATCCTACACCTCTCGGAAAGAGGAATCCAAGAAAAATATCGGATGCCTCATAAGAGTTGTCCAAAGTGATGTTTGGCCCTAGTTGCCAAATTTAACAAATCCTGAGTGCTGAATGAGCCTCAAAATATCAACAAAAAGTATAATAAATGTATCTCATGATCATGAGTCATCTACAATGAAATTAGATACATAAACTAGTGCTTTCCTTTGCCCCTTATACGGGCAAAGGTAATGGCCTTTTCTCTAGAGGAAGAAGGCCCTAGGGCTGGCATTGGACTCTAATGTCCTCCTTTATTTTGCAAACCCTTCTCATTGCAAAATGAGAGGAAAAGGTAAAAAAAATCACTTAAATCCAAATTTACTAGTATTGGACCGTTCATCGATCTGGTAGAACCCAAAAATGTGAATCAGATCGGAGTTTTAAAAAAATCGGACCCAAATTTCGATCGACCAAAAAACACATAAATATACAAACTTTGAAAAAAAAAACATATATATTCATGTGCATCCATATGAATCCAAACCATACACAAATATGCAATTTTTTTCATATATATAGTAAGGGTGCATATCATCAAACTAGCATCGAGTGCAATTCATTTTTGAACCAAAAATACATTAGCAAAGAAGTTTGAGATGGCCCCAAAATAATTTTAGGCAACAATGGTATGTTCTATGCTTTAGAGCAATTTTACTTCAATTTATTTATAAGCTCAATATCAATATCTAGTTTAGCAATCACATCAACATGATAGTAAAAAGAAGATATAACATAAACATAAACAGTAGAAGACAAACCAAGACAAGAGGACACAAGATGTGGCACTTGCTAGGGACAAACCCCAATGTGGAAAAACCCTTGATCAATTCTTCTTATATTCTTCAATAGTTCAGCACAGAGAGAGATAGTAAAATTTACAAATCTGATCATTTATGACAGCAGCAAAAGAGTCGTAACCAGAAAAGCCAACACTGGTCAACAGGGCATATTTCTTCAGTCAACTTCAGCCTCCAACAGCAAGTCTAATCAACCCAAAACAATCCGAAAAAGTCCAGTCAAAACTAGTCAACAAAAGTACGGCCAGCCCTAGTACAATCAACGCTAGTCAAAACAGAGGTCAAATTGCCTCGATTTTTGTGCCCAAATCTGCAGCTTGCTAGGACAAAGATTACTCACCCAAACCAAAGTCAAAACAGGTCAACGAATCAAGTCAACGCAGTCAAACCGCCTCCCAGCAGCTCGGTCAACAATGGTCAACGCAGCAAACAGAATTTTGTCCTTCTTTCCTTCACACGTGTGAGAGAGAAGACTGCCCAGAAATGCGTACCTAATCAGATGAGGAGAGAGAGATGTGTGTGAATGAGTGTGTCCAAATGAAGATGAGGCATCATGAATTTATAGCAAACGTTGAGGATGAATGGACGTGACTGTTGGGCTTCTGAGCCTACATAAGTTTGTTGGTCGACCTTGACAATTTGACCATAATCAAAATAAATTCATAACTTCATTTGTACATGTCAGAATCGGATGACCTTTAGATCAATCCTAAACCTCTCAGAGAAAGGAATCCAAGAAAAATGTCAGCGATCATAAATAAGACGACCGATGTGGAGTTTGGCCCTAGTTTCCAATTTTAACACTCCCTCTCAACTAGGTTGAACTCCATCTGTTAATCCATTTGCCAATCTGTACTATCTCTGCCATCAATGCACTACTCTGCTCTGCTCTGCTGAACTATGAAGAAGAAGCAGTGATCGAGAATGTATCATACCATTCAATACTGACTCGAAGTCAGTCCCAATCAAAGGAGAGTGTGTCATACCACTCTTACTGACCCGAAGTCAGTTCCAATCAAAAGAGAGTGTCTCATACCACTCTTACTGACCCAAAGTAAGCTCCAATCAAAAGAGAGTGCCTCATACCACTCTTACTGACCCGAAGTCAGTTCCAATTGATCCCAAATCAATATCGGTCATCTTAGCATAAGGAGTACGGTAGTACACGATGCGTCCATCAGTAGTACTATGGTCCCTATCCTCATTTCCCTACTCATTGGCCAGATGAGAGGTACTTCCCATGAGTCCCAAACTGCATGGGTAGGATGTCTCAGCAGGAGAAGGATGAACCACTCATCCTGCCTACATATCGCCAAGGGGTATCACAGGGGAAGGCTAAATCACTCACCCTATGGTTGTTCATCATTCCAAGAAGTACCCCAAGCCCCCCGAAGCTCCCAGAGCTCAATGTCCATATCATACAGGACCCTCATAAGAGGGTCTCTCCACGACTCCAAGTCGTTCTCGGAAGGTCAAGAACTTGACCTTCGCCAGAGGCTTTGTCAAAATATCGGCGACCTACTCATCAGTCCCAATGTGATGGAGCCTTATTGCTCCTTGTTGTACCATATCCCCGATAAAGTGGTACCTGATATCTATATGCTTGGAGTGATCATGAAACACAGGATTGTCTGATAATCGAATCCCACTCTGGTTGTTGCAGAGGATCACGGTGGTATCCAGCACATGTCCAAACAACTCACTGAACAGCTTCCTCAACCAAACAACTTCACAGGAGGCCATACTAGCAGCTATGTATTCGGCCTCAGCGGTGCTCAAGGCAATCGATTTTTGCTCCCTGCTCATCCAGGATATCGAAACAGAACCTAAAGAAAAACAGCATCCAAAAGTGCTCTTACGATACACCACACTGCCAGCCCAATTAGCATCAGAATAACCATGCAGCCTCACATTTACGACAGTGTATCTCAGTCCATGAGTGATTATGCCCTAAAGATATCTCAGAATATTCTTGGCACCAATCCAATGTATATGATGAGGCTCAACCATAGATTGGCTCAATATGTTAACTGCAAAACATATGTCCGGACGGGAGTTCACCAAGAACATCAGTGCTCTTATGAGTTGACGACACTCAGAAGCATTTCCCAATTCAGGTCCAGCAGCACTACCACATAACTTCTTAAAGTTAAGTTCCATCGGAGTAGTCACAGGCTTACAGTCCACCATCCCAAATCTTTCCAATATCTTCACAACATATTTTCCTTGAGAGAGGAAAATTTCACCTGGCTTTTGCTAGACCTCCAACCTTAGGAAATAGTGCATCAGTCCTAGGTCCTTCATCTCAAATTCAGAAGCCAACTCCCTCTTACATTTGTGAATGAGAGGGTCTGCACCTGTCAGAAAGAGGTCGTCCACATAAAGTACCAGAATGAGAGATTTATCATTTTCAACCTTAAAGTAAAGGTTCAGATCAGCTTCACTTCTAGTGAATCCCAGCTTCAACAGATAGATATCAATCCTCTCATACCAAGCCCGGGGTGATTGCTTCAACCATAGAGAGCTTTCTTCAACCTGCATACATGAGATTCTCGGTCATGAACCTCAAACCCCTTGGGTTGTTCCACATAAACTTCCTCTTTGATCGAACCATGAGAGGAAGTGGTCTTGACATCCATCTAATGTAGGTTCCATCCTTGCGAGGCAGCAATGGCTATGATCGAGCGAATGGTGGTTTATAAGGCAACAAGTGCAAATATCTCATCATAATCTACACCTTCCTTTTGAGAGAAGCCTCGAGCAACAATGCAAGCCTTGAACTTTTCTGCACTTCCATCAACTCCATGCTTGATTTTGTCGAGCCACTTAGAGGTGACAACCGATTTGTCATAGGGTCTACGGACCACATCCCAGACATCATTTTTCATAATTGACTCATATTCTTCATTCATAGCATTCTTCCATATTTGTTGCTTCACGACTTCTTCAAATGATGAAGGCTTATTTTGAATGATAGTGCTCATGACAATCAAGTATCCTTGAAACCTGTTCGGCTTCTTGCTTTCACGGAAAGTCCCCCTTGGCGCAATATGTCTCTCGGCATCTTCGAGAGTCTCCCTAAGCCATGAGAGTCTCCTCTTGGAGGAGGATCAATAGGATCCATAGGTTCATCAACTTCCGACATCATTTCATCTTCTTTTGCACCCTATTTTCCGGTGTCAACTTCTTTGTCCTTCCTTGGGATATGAACGTTGTTGATCTTTCTGAGGGCCATATCTTCATCGAAGGTGGCATCATGATTTATCTCAACTTCCGTTTGACCAGCCACATAAATTCTATATCCCTTAGAACTTCATTATAGCCCACAACGACTCATTTCTTCCCAAATGCACCCAATTTGCTTCTTTTCTCTTTCGGCACATGAAAATATACAGGGCTTCTGAAAATTCTAAAATGAGAGACATCAGGTTTCTTACCAGTGAACATTTCTTCGCAAGTCTTAGGCATCGGTTTTGAACATACACAACTGTATTTACAGCTTCAACCCATAGGAACTTCGAAAGCCCTTAATCATGAAGCATGGCACGAACAACTTCTATAATAATGTGATTCTTCCTTTCAGCCACACCATTTTGCTCAGGAGTGTATGGCATTGTAGTCTCCCTCTTAATGCCAGCTTCTCTATAATAATCTTGGAATTCATTAGATTTGTACTCGGTCCCATTATCAGTCCTCAATATCTTGATTTTCTTCTCGGATTGGCTTTCGATCAAGGCTTTGAAGTGTCAAAACCAGGTGAACACTTCATCCTTCTTCTTCAAGAAGTAGATCCAGGTCTTGCGAGAATAATCATCCATAAAGGTGAGATAATATAAGTATCCTCCCAAAGAGTTTACGGGCATCATACCAGATATGTCGGAGGGGATCAATTGCAGTATATTTGTGGTCTTGCTATTACTCGAGGGGAATGGTCCCCTTGTAAGTTTTCCTTCGCACATCTCGGACATACACCTTCATGCTCTACTTTGAACTCGAGCATACCTGTCATCGTCTGTCTCACATTGGGTAGGGTCTTATAATGAAGATGGGCAAACCTCTGGTGCCATAGTTCGGATTGTAGAGATGTGTTGCAAGACATGGCTCCCAATGGACTTCCTCCAACTTGATACAAAGTGTCAACCCTGAACCCTGTTAGAGAATCTAGGGCAAAGTAGTGTTGTGATGATTCTCCATGATTTGATAACAATTTGTGAAGTCTTTTTACTTTTCCTATTAGCTTATTCTTCTTCTTCTTATTATTAATGCATATGTGTGTGCTTCATCAAACTGCTACCAAAACAAAATAACAAGAACACAAAATTTGGCTCTCTGCCAAGAACAAACCCTCTCCACTCTTGAGAGGAAAACCCTTTGTAAGATTTCTCTTATTGAAGCTTCTTATTTGAACAACTGCCAAACCCTAGACCCTTGACTAGGATATCCTCCAAGAAAAGTCAAATCCTTCCTCTTTCTGCACTATCACTTCTAGTACATGAACCTCTGTCTTTCGGCACTTCTGCTCCTTAGTACTTTGTCCTTTTCTGTTGCTTGTCTAAGTTAGGAAACCCTAGTATAATAGGGCTTCTCTACTTCGCTATAAAGAGAACCTTCTTCACACTTCTTTGGATACCTTGTAGACCTCAATGCACATCTGAATGAGGTTGCTTATTTTGCTGCCCTTGACTGCTGTTGAATCCGCAAAAGTTTACCTTGCTGAAGTCTTCACATGTGTGGACAAAAACCCTAGAACAATCCCCCTTTCTTCGCTTTCTTTTTCCTCCTCCTTTGTCGGATGGGGAGGCCTAATAGACCTTGGCTATTAGCCCAAAACAGAGATATGATTTCCTGTTGTACTTGACCACAGACAGATCCCTTTCCTCCATGCACATGTGGTTGTTGATGCCACTTTCATTGTTTTGTTTCCTTGTCTTGTTGTTCTTGCAACCTTTTTGTCTCAGCTTTCTTGCGTCCTTCTAGTCCTCTTCTTGCTTGCAGATTTCAAAGAGAGTTGTGTGTCAAATGAGGAGTGCACAACCTCTATAAATAGAGGTATGTCCCTCCTCTTTTAGGCTGACTTGACTGTCTTCTAGGCTGACTTGGCAGTTACATTATATTTTATCTTTTATTCATCATTTTGTTGCTTGGAGACTTCGTTGATGCTAGGAGAGGATTTGACTTATCTTGGAGGTGTTCCCTGACCTTTTATATTGATTTACTTGATGTAACATGCCCTCAAAGGGTCTTATCGTAATTATATTTTGACTTTGAATTTCTAGAAGCACAAAAATGTGCTTGACCTATTTTCAATGAGCAAGAAACTCATTAACAAATATTACAAAAATAATTTCACTTTTCTTGAATAAATACAAATATCAAAATTACAATAACTAGGGAGGTATTTATACAATATTACAAGGCGTTTGGCAATTTTCAATCTTGAAGAATTCACATAAGAGAAACCAGATTTGTAATCCATCTATTACAGCATCATATTCATCTGCATTGTCATAGTGCAAGGCCTTGACTAACAGCTCCATCTCTTTACGAGACCATGAGCTACAATGTTGGCGAGCCCAATGAATTATAGACACCTTCATCATTGTCTCTCAAGGTACATACCCACTTGGGTGTTCTCCGAGTATGACCTTCTAGGATATTCTTATTTTGGGTTCCCAGCCCCCAAAGAATAACGGTCCTCTTGCCTACTCTTATCTTGGATGCCCTACACATCCTCAAAGAGTATCAAATGCCAGATGATTACCTAATCCTCCCATTCTTTCTTCCCAAGGGAAGACAAGAATGTTGTGTCTATCTTGTGTCTACATTTACATTCATGGCCTTCATCTAGACTTACGTTTGTTAGTCCTAGTCTAGTGCATGACCCATGAAATGGAAAACACAATTGTCACTCCTTTGTAATCAGGGGTGATCCAAAAATTCCCTCTTGATCAGGGACCTGTTATAGCTCCCTCTTAACTAGGGACTCTTTCCTTCATCAATAGCTTCTTCTTCGTGTGTCCTTCAGCTGCTTGATCTTCTTCCTTTCTTGATGACATGAAGTCTTCGATCGAACTTCTTCTTGGTAGGGCACCATCCATCGATCACTTTCCTTCTTGGTTTGTCATGTCATTGCTTCGTGGAAAGTCACTATTAGGTTTGTCATTTTGGCTACTCCTTTGTCATCTTGTCCATGCTTCAGAATACTCTCCTCAGGGATGCTTCATAGTACTTGCTAGGTTATATGCTTTGACCTAGTAGCCCATTATGACTTCATTATGATATTGCTTCAACATTGCTTTTTCTTTTGTTGGATGGCTTCTTCATCACGACATCTCTGTAGAGTAGAATCAGTTGTCTGCACTTTTTGTATCTCCAAGGCCTTCAAAGGTGTCGAGGGTCCTTTCTTCTTTTATCAGAGTTGTCCTGCCTTCTTTCGAGAGATGTCTTATTAAGGCATTTTGTCAGATAGTGATTCTTGGTGATCATGGTGCTCTTCACATGCTTGATCTCTTCCTTAATTTGCTTCTCCTCAGATAGATAGGTCAACCATCTAATGCTTCTTGTGAGAGCATTCTTTCATTGCTTGCTTTTTGGACTTGTCAGCATTTCTTGCTTCTTAGTCAGCAATCTTATGCTCCTTATGTGAGCATATTCTTTTGTTGACCTTCATCGCATTGTGGTGCATGCCTTCAAGCATGTTCTTGGTGAAAGAGATTATAGAACTATACCCATGACTCAATAATATACAAATGATAACATCACTTAAACTTTGATGCATACATACCTCATCTTCTCCTTTGATCATCCTTTGGTGTGGCCCTTCTTGCTTCATCTTAGCTTGCCTGCATATCATCCTTTTCTTGAAACCCATGAATTTGATTCCCAATGAGACACCTGCCTTGGTTCATGAACCTTCTTTCGAAGATTCCATCATATGATCTTAAAGATCTTAGCCTTGCACATGTTTCCTTTCTTTTAACTATGTAGGTCTTCTAAGATTCTTATCATGATCAATTTTCTTTCATCATATATTTGGTCATATACTAGGTATGCTTCTTCTACACGAATATCTTGAGCTATATTTGTAATGCTCCTATATTCTAAAAGATATTTCTACATATGCACTTTTGTTCTTATCATAAATGCTACATCGTCATGAGTGTCTAGAACTCTATGTACATCATGTTGCTAGATTCTAGAGGGTGATTCTAGCCATGCAATTTAATTTATTCCTACATACTCCTATTCTACTCAAAACTTTGAAAGAAGTAAAGAGTTTGACCTAGTCATAGTAGAGATCCGGAGGATCTTCCTTCTTTTGCTTCTTTCCTTCTTCTTTCACCTCTTGAGTTATGTGAACTTCTTCCCTCTTTCTTTTATTATTGTTGTTCTTCTTAAGCTTAGGAAAATTCCTTTTGTAGTGTCCATATTCTTGGCATCCAAAACATTGGATCTTGGACATGTCTTTGTTGTTTGTTCTTCGTGAACCAAACTTGCCAAATTTACCCTTTCTTTTGGCCATGGTAGCAAATGCTTGCTCCTTTGATCCCACATCTTCTTTTGCCTTAAGCCTGATTTCCTTTGATCTGCATAGAGACCACATTGCACTAAGAGTGGTTGCTTCCTTCTTGGCATATATGTTACATGTGAAGTTTCCCCACTCCTCAGGTAGAGCATTGAGTAATATAGTTGTCATCTCTCTGTCAGACATGACTTCCCCAAACTCTTGAAGTTGATCTCTCATTTCAGAGATTTTCATGAAGTAGGGAGCTATTCCTTCCTTTGTTATCTTCATCTTGTACAATTCATTCCTCAGAGATATTACTTCTCCGGTTGTGGATACTGAGAATAGCTCTACTAGCTTATCATAAATTTCTTTTGATGTCTCAAACTTGGAGACATAGGGAATGAGAGAGTCTTTGATTGATTCTATCAGAATCCTTTGAGCTCTTGTCTCATCCTTATTGTACTTGGCTAAGGCTTGAGTCTGTTCCTTAGCAGGGACAGTGATATTCCCTTTAACATGCTCTAGGAGTTCATTCTCCTCGAGTAGTAGATCAATCTTCTTCTTCCATGCAAGAAAGTTATTGGTAACTACCAATTTATTGCTTTCCTTGCAAAACAACATTGGTGTATATTCAGAAGAGGACATGTACTTAATATATTTTGAGATGTAATGGAATTGCTTCCTCCTTGAAGGCTTGGTGGCTTATCTTCCCTGGATCTTAATCATCTTCAAGTTGCCTTCTTCAAGTGGACTTGCTTGATGATGAGATTTGCTTGATTACTTGTAGCTTGATGTAGGTCTTGCTCTAATCTGCTCTTCTTTGTAGGTGCCTTTATGTAAGGCTCTTCTTCTAGCTTTGTAGACCTCCTTGATGAATGATGGATTGTAGACCCTTCTTGTCCTTGAAGTGGTTGAGACTTCTATGCTTGATGCTTCAACTTTGTAGATGCTTCTTTTGATGAGTGTTCTTGAGTTGCCCTTTCCTTGATGTGTCACTGTCAGGCAAGGCAGTAACTCCACAAAACAAACAACTGATTCGTGTATTATTTCATAGGTAACTCATTGTTATATACAGTAGGGAGTGATTGTTCAGTTCATCTCCCGATGACTGTTCACATTCCTAATTTATTTATTTACATAAAATTCCCTAATCATGAAGATTAGGTGTCAACATTCCCCCCCTTAATCTGAAGGGATGTTGGTGAGTCCAAGCATCATTCTGAATCGTTCAAGCTTTTCCCTTCCAAGTGCTTTGGTGAAGATGCCTGCAATTTGCTCATTTGTGGAACAATGACGGAGATGGATTGTTTTGGCCTCAACATGATGTCGAATCAGATGATATTTAGTATTGATATGCTTCGTTCGATCATGGAA
>APFE031117947.1:123523-227937 GCA_000404065.3 Pinus taeda
AGAGGATTGCATTCTGTCATGCCAAATCTGTTTAACAAATCTCCAATGTATTTCTTTTGAGAAAGAAATATGGATTTGGAATGTTGGGTTACTTCAATGCCAAGATAGTAATGAACATAGCCCAAATCAGTCATTTCAAAGATTTTTCCTAATTCTTTCTTTATGGATGCAATATAACTTTCATTGTTCCCTGTCATTAAAAGATCATCTACATATACCACAAGATATACAACTGTTTTGCCAACTTTCTTGACAAATAAAGTTGCATCATCAAGATCAAAATGATTGAAGTTGAGTTTCAGAAGATGCTCAGTTAGCTTTTCATACCAGGCTCGTGGTGCTTGTTTGAGGCCATACAAGGACTTCACAAGTTTGCATACTTTATGTTCATGTCCTTTCACAGCAAATCCTTCAGGCTGGGACATAAAAACATTTTCTTTTAGATCTCCATTTAAGAAGGCAGTTTTTACATCCATTTGATGGACTTTCCAACCGTTCTGAACTGCTAGTGCAAAGAGTGTCCGGATGGTGGCACATTTTCCTGTGGGGCCAAAAGTTTCCTCATAATTGACCCCTTCCTTCTGTGCAAAACCTTTTGCCACAAGCCTAGCTTTGTGCTTGTCAAGTGAGCCATCAGCTTTGTACTTGTTCTTGTAGACCCACTTGCAGCCAATTTGTTTGGTTCCAAATGGAGGATCAACCAGCTTCCAAGTGTCGTTCTTTATGAGGGTATCATACTCCTTTTGCATCGCTTCTTTCCATTCATCATGAGAAGCAGCTTCTTTAAAGGAAGTTGGTTCAAAATCTGTAGACAAGTTCAATTCACAATCATAAGAAACATCCATATCAACAGGTGAATTAGAGTCATCTAAATCACCTCCATTTTGTCGGTTTGCATTTATGGTTCCTGTTTTTCCAATTTCATCAGGATGAACACTTTAAGTGTCTTCGTCAGCCACTTTGGGGGACCTTTCTGAGATGGTCAAGGCTGCTCTGTTGATTGAGTTGGGACTGAATCAAGATTGAGTCTCCCAATTCTATCAATTACATCACTTAAAGCATCATCCATTGTTGGAGTTTCATTCGGGGGAGAGTGTTCTTCAGAAGAAGATTTCACATGTTGATCTAGAATAGGAATCCCCCCTTCAAGATGTGGAATCTGATTATCAAATTCTTGAAATGATTTGGTTTTTGCGAATCTATCCAAGCGATCAAGTTGTCGCTCAACAACATTGTCATATTTGGATGATTCAAGAAAAATTACATCTCTAGATACACCAACCTTTTTATTTACTTCATCATAGAGGCGGTATGCTTTGGAGGTGTTTCAATACCCCAGGAAGATACACTTACGACTTCTAGCACCAAGTTTGTTTCTATGTACCTTTGGTATCAATGCATAACAGCTGGAACCAAAGACCCTGAGATGTTTTACCGAAGGAGCATGTCCATACCACAATTCATAAGGAGTCTTGTTTCTTATAGAAATAGATGGACATCTATTCTTTATATATGCAGCACATAGAACAACATCATCCCAAAACATTATCTTTACATTTTTGAAGAAAAGCATGGATCGTACCATATTCAAGATTGTTCTATTCATTCTTTCAGCTACACCATTTTGTTGGGGATTATAAGGCACAGTTGTTTGATGTTTGATCCCATGATGGCAAAGATAGTTTTCAAATTCATTTGATGTATATTATTTTCCATTATCAGTGCGAATAGACCCAATATGAGATTGTGCATCATTTTCAATCTATTTATGAAAATTCTTGAATGTTTGGAAAGCATCAGATTTTTTCTTCAATAAATAAACCCAACACATTCTGGTGTAGTCATCAATAAATGTCATGATATATTTATTTCCATTTGCAGAAGAAACAAGCATTGGACCACATAAATCTGAATGAACGAGTTCAAGTTTCCTATGTGCTCTTGAATGCGAATCATGAAAAGACTGTTTGCTATGCTTTCCTAGAATGCAAGCATCACATCGCTTAAGTTTTCTAGGAATTGTAGGCAAACCAGCAACACCATTTTTCTTCAATAAGCGAAGACTGTCATAGTTCAAATGTCCAAATCTAGCATGAGATAATAAACTTGATGGAAGTGTATCTTCTTCATGATGAGAATTGTATGAGAAATGTTGTGCATGAGGAGATGTTCCTTGCAGTTTGAGAAGCCTTTCTTCTTCTATTCCCCTCATGACAAGTGAGTGGTCAGATGCATTTCTTACCTCAAGCTTGCCATCAAACATATGAATGGAGTTACCTTGCTGACGAATGTGGACCAAGGACAACAAGTTTCTCTTGCGTTGTGCGAGATATAGAACATGATCCAGAAGAAAGTCTGGAAGACCAGGCAGTTTAAGCCTGATTATACCAAGCCCTGATGGCTTGATTTTTGACTGATCTGCAAAGTATACTGCCCATAAACATTGTCAGTGAAATCTTCAAAAAAATCTTTTCTATGAGTCATGTGACAGTTTGCTCCTAAATCAAGCAATCAATCATTTTTCCAGGAAGTAAGTGAAGCATTAAACAAATCTTCATTTACTCCAATGTTACATTGTGCCTCAACATAGTGAGCAGATTCAGGTGATTTACCTTTGTCTGTATCACCAGTTTTACCTTTCTGTTGGTTTCTTTTCTGCTCAATTTTGTCCCATGGTAGCTTGCATGTAGATGCATCATGTGATCCATTTCTTTTGCAGTGAATACAGTGTAAATCTACCTTTTCTCCTTGAGAATGTCTGCCCCCCTTGCCTCTGAAATATCTTCTTCTTCCTCTTCGTCCACCTCTTCCTCTTGCAGAATCTTGAGCAAGATGCTTTTCTTTATGAGAAAGGCACGCAGTCTCTTCAGAAGACTCACAGGTTGTCTTCTTTCCAAAAGCTTTCTCTCTTTCAGCAAACTTTTTCACAAGAGAGTCAAAGGTTATATCTTTGAGATTTCCATTTGCTTGCAAAGATTCAAGATAATTGGAGTAAGTAGGATAAAGTGCCTTGAGAAAATCAATAAGAGGGATATCCAGCTCAACCTTAGTGGATTTAATATCATGCATTATAGACTTTATTTCAGATGCAAGAGCAAGAGGATCATTATTTTGCAGTTCAAGAGTGAAGAGTTTAATCATGAGTTGAACAACTTCAAGTGTAGAATGTGAGCCATAGAGTTCTTTCAGCTTTTGTAAGGCTTCAAAGGTAGTTGAATATGATGAAATATGGCAACTCACCTCTTCATTTACAGATGTTGCGATTAATGCATAGGCTTTGTTGTTCTTGTTTTCCCAAATGACGAGATCTTTGTCTGAGGTAGGTTGTACTGGGTCATTGTCTACTTCTCCGACACACACTCCTTTCCACAACTCATTGAAGATGAGGGTGTGTTTTATCATCTGGGACCATTCAAGATAGTTCTCCTTGCCAGTGAGAACTATTCCTACCATGGATATGATGAATGCATGCTGTAAAAAAAAACTTTTGCTGATAAAAAGAATACTTCTGCCAATATACAGTAAAAATGTACTCAAAAATTTCTGTGGGAAACAATTTTGGTTGTTTAATTCATATCACAGTCAATAATCAATCAATCACCGCGAGCTCTACAAAGTTGGAGCAGCAACGACATCAACCGTGAGCTCTCCAAAGTTGGAGCAGCAACGGCATCACAATTTCAAGCTCTCATGGCAGACATCTCATGTAATCTTGGAAAAACAATAATCACATGTAAATATAATATTGTAATATGCCACCCAATTTATTCCTTTTGCGCCCAACTTTGATTAAAGAAATATACTGAAAGGATCTATTTTTTTTTTGATATGCAGCTTGCCTATCACGCAAATAATTGAAGAGATACAAATTTTAAGTCCATTCATCGAAGATAGTTATTCGCGTCGCTATATCGTTACCGAATAATATAAATTTTCAATCCATGCATGGAAGAAAGTTATTCTCATATCCTTCCCACTCCTCTAAAACGAATCCAAACCAACGAAAAAATTGTATGGCCAATGCACTAGATATCCAAATACAAGTTTTCATGCAATTCGAGCAAAATTTCCCAGAAATTGCAATGGAAGAAAGACAGTACTATCACTATCACTAAGCAAAGGAACATGTTCAAATTCAATAATAATTTTCAACCAAAACCACAAGAACTGCTCATGCAAAATTGTTAGAACAAATACATTTGAAACGCCACAAGAGCTTTAATCAGTGGCACATCTCCATGCAGAAAAGGTCAGCACATCTCCATGCAGAAAAGATCACGCATCTCAGGTATTATCATGCTGTCTCAAATACGCAGTGTTGATATCTCTCCATGTTCACCGCACCAGATGTTAATATCTCTCAAGCGTATTAATCAACAGCAGTATTTTCATTGAAAAAGAAACTATATTCGTATAACAGCGTTCAAAAATATGAAACTGATACCAGGTCAGATACCAGCGTTCAAACAGCATTCAATACCATGTCAGATACCAGCGTTCAAACAGCATTCAATACCATGTCAGATACCAGCGTTCAAACTGCATTCAATTATTACAACAGCGTTCAATTATTACCATGTGCACCGCCTTAATACCATGTCCAGCGCAGGTACAAGGACAGCGCTCACTTCAGAAATGCATACAATAATACAGTTAAACGCATACCAATTCATTCAGAATGACATAGGGACAGCGCTCAGTGGATTAGTTGAGAATGACAGAGGACAGCGCTCAGTAGACAGTGCTCAGACCAACGTGCAGCCCACAGTAGCAAAAATGAAGGGAGTTACAACTTATTTTGAGAGTTGGCTCTAATACCATGTCAGGCCAGGTAGTAACTCTCCAATAGGCAGTAAAACTGATTCAATTGATTTCATTAGGTATGTTATTGTTATATACAAAAGGGTGTGACTGCTCAGTTCATCTCCTGATGACTGTTCACATTCCTAATTTAACTATTTACATAAATTCACCCAATCGTGAGGATTAGGTGTCAACACATATTCCAAGCATGAATTTAGGACTCAAGACCAGAGAACCAAGGCTTCCCAGATATTAAACCACCTCCACTTTTAGGCTTTACTGCAACCCCGTCAAAACTGGTCAATGGATCACTAAGCCCAAAACGAAATGTATACAACCAGGCTTTATTGCAATCCCGCCAAAACTGGTCAAGGGATCACTAGGCCCTAAACAAGCTTGGATGGCTCAAAATTTCTTCACCAATACCTTGAGTAATTTTCCCATATCCACCCTCAGTATTTACCATAATTTCACCAAAACCGATCAAGGTTTTCCTAGGCCCTTGGGAATTTTCCTAAGGTCGCCTCACCCGATTCCAAAACCATCTGGCAATCCAAATATGAACCGAATAAAATACCCCCATCACACCATTGCTATCTGAAAATGCAAAGGCGAGGTTGAATCCATTGTCACACCTGGAAAAACCCATGCCAATGATAGAGAGAGAACCAAATACATACATGCATGTACCATGCATTCACTAACTAGATAGAAAGTCACATATGCAACCTGATACCTGCAAGTATTCTCACTAAAGCTGCTTGATCCAACTTTCCTTGCTTGTCATTTTCTTTCCTTTGCTTCCTTGTCCTTCCTTTGCCTTCCTTTCTCCAACACTAGAATACTCCAAGAATGCTCTAAGTGTGCAAGAGTATGAGAGTATATAGATAGCTCCAAAACTGAACTGACAAAAGGTTAACCAACCAAAAGTTGTGATGATCCTCAAAATCCTTTTTATACTTGAGGCCTCTATTTTCTTCATTTTCCTCTATTTTTCCTTCAATTTTCCTCTCATTCAAATTTGTGACCTTTCATCTCCCTTTTCTCCTATTTATCTTTATTTTCATAAATAAATGCCAATTAATGTCTCTTTGTCTCTGCCAGTTCATTTTCTAATTCCTTAGCCATAATAAACCAAATGAACACCCACTAAGATGTTTTGCCCAACATTCAGCTTCGAATACGTGTCCCATGACCTTGGTCTTATTTTTCCTTTATTAACTCAATTACATGAACTTTTAACTCGAGGTTATTACATACCCCTCCCCCTTAGGGAAACATCATCCTCGATGTTCTATGACACCTATGACCAACAAGACCATTGAAAACCAAAACATACTGCCCATGGAGATTTATAACCTATCTCGATGCAGTATTCACATTGAAAAACATGCTGAGAAGCAAAACCAACATGACGAAAATGACACATGACAACCATACCACTTATTGGAGCTTTATAACATAGCTCTTTATGTAATTTACAATAAAAACCATACATAAATATGTACATATACAGAAACTCTTTTTCCTTAACCGGCAAACAATGAAGGATACATAGCCTGCATCTGATCAGTCATCTCCCATGTAGCTTCATTGGGCCCAAATTTCTTCTGCTGCACTTTAACTTACTCGATTGCTCATTTCTGAAGCATGATTTGTTTATGATGCAATATGCATTCTCCAATGTGCATATGTATATATGTGTATTTTATTGTGAATATTGTATTGAGTTGGATTTATAAAGCTCCATGAACAATATGTTTATTTGATGGTTGAAGAAAATGTGCATAAGTATATGTGATTGTTATTGTAAGCACCATAATCAGTTGTGTTATAAATCTCCAATAAACGATATGATTGTCGTCTTTTCCACAGTGTTGATTGTAAATACTACAAAGAGCTAGGTTATAAAGCTCCATGGGTAGTATGCTTTGGTTTTCAGTGGTATTATTGGTCATAAGTGTCATGGAACACGGAGGATAGTGTTCCCCTAAGGGGGAGGCATTTGTAACAACCCCGGGTTAAAAGTTCATGTAATTAAAGTTAATAAAGGCAAAATAAGACCAAGGTCATGGGACACATATTCCAAGTTGAATGTTGGGAAAAACATCCTAGTGATTTTGGTTTATTATTGCTAGGAAAATTAGCAAAGGCATTGACAAAGGAAAATATGCATTAATTGACATTTATTTATGAAAATAAAGGAAAATAGGAGAAAAGGGAGATGAAATGTCATATATTTTCATGACAAGGAAATTGAAGGAAAAATAGAGGAAAATGAAGAAAATAGAGGCCTCAAGGATAAAAATGCTTCTGGGGATCAGTTCACAACTTTTGGTTGGTTAACCTTTTGCCAATTTTAGCTTGGAGCTCTCTTATATTATCCCTCTCTCATACACTTAGAGAATTCTTGAAGCATTCTATGATGAAAATGCAGCAAGAAAATATAGTTTTAACTTTGCCTTGGTCAAACTAGACTAAAATTCAAATTTCAATTTCAGTAGAATACTTGGAGGTAGTTAACTAAGGTGACATGGCTCTTGTCACTCATTTAACTCAATAAATTTAAGTTGGATACACTTGAGTTCAGTTCTACATGATGTATTTCTAATTTGTAGCAATCTATTTCAGTGAATTTGAGTTATTGTCATTTTAACTAGTTCTAACTGTCAGAAGAACTAGTGGAGGTCAAGTTGTAGGTGTGTAACTTCAACCACATTGAATGTGAACTAGTTAACTGATCAATCTGCCCAAAATAATTGTTGCATGCAGAGAATTCGAGTTACCTAGATGATCTTGGAGTTCAATTTCAGTTTACTATCAATTGTAAATTAATCGAAGTTGTACATGTGGTGCATGCAGTCATAGGATTGGCCTATTGTAATTGCGTAATTCCTTGGTGTGAAAATCCTAAATAATAGGGGAAATTTCCCAAGGGAACAACGCAAGGAAATAGAAGCTTGGAGGCTTGAAAAATTGGCTAATTGTTGGCCTAGGTTCAGTTAGTTAGGCAGAGGGATAGACTATACTAGTGTAGGGTGTGCTCAGGCTTGAGAAAGCATTGTATTTCTTTTATATTCTATGATTAATGCAATACAGATAGTAAGGGGTTTTGAGCAGTTGTTTTCCCCTAGATAAATCTTTGTGTATGTGTGATGTTTCCTTTTGCTATTCAATGATTCTTGTTTTAGACAGTGAATTAACCTCCTTAAATCGGTAGAGTAGCTTCAAGTATTGTGATTTAGTAAATTTCATGAGAAGTTTTGAATCTACACATTAATTTCTACATGGTGGCAGAGTTGGAATCATTGTAGAGAAGATAATTTGAAGTTGTCATTGCAGGAGGTTCGAGGCTGGATATCAAGTTGCGGGTTTTCTTCGGGACTGAGAATATGGCTTTCAATGGGCTAAGGCTTGAGTATTCCCTTGAGGGAAGCTCGAATTATGTTGCATGGAAGGACCGGATGGAGGCAATACTGGAGATAATGGGTTGAAGGAATTCATTGATAATGTTATTCTGAAACCAGCAGCAGATGATGCTCAGAATCTAGCAAATTAGAAGAAGTGTGTTGCAAGACCATATTGTCTCCAATCTCCACAAGAAAGAGACTCCATGTACAATGTGGAAAGCGTTGATATATTTTTTCCAGAATAGTAGTGACCACAGGAAATTGGCACTCAAGGACAAGCTTCGAAATATCAAGATGCAGAGGATCGAAACCATTCCATAGTACTTGAGCAGGTTCACACAGTGTCGTGATGAACTTGGTCAAGTTTGTGTTACTATAACAAAGGATAATTTGGTGAGCCTAGCCCTTCTAGGCCTTCCCAAGAGCTGGCACAACTACCAAGATTCAGTGAATGGGAGGGAGAAACTAACAAATTGGTAACACCTTTGGTATGATTTGGTACAACAGGGGATAAGGTTGAGCACCAGAGATGGGACCTCATCCAAGGGTGAGGATGAGAAGAAATGTGACTTGGATGGAAAGGCAAAGGGAAATGGAATAAATCTCAATCCAAATCATATTCGAGTAAAGGGGGCATGAAGAAAGACTTGTCCATAATCAAGTGCTTTCATGGTCATGAATTTAGGCATTATGCAATGAAGTGTCCACA
The DNA here is from genome assembly GCA_000404065.3 of Pinus taeda. Taxonomy (NCBI): domain Eukaryota; kingdom Viridiplantae; phylum Streptophyta; class Pinopsida; order Pinales; family Pinaceae; genus Pinus; species Pinus taeda. The sequence goes on from APFE031117947.1 coordinate 132,446, forward strand.
CAAAAAAATAATAAAGAAGAATGTAGGAGGAGCAGTGAGTGAATCCTTGGCTTCATAGTTTGAACTTGATTTTACCCTCATTACATGCATGGCAAGCACATTGATGGGTAGTGTGTGGTATCTCGATAGCGATGCCTCATTCCACATGATGATCAACAACTAATTTTTCAGTGACTTGGAGGAGAAGGATCTCTAGATACACATCGAGATGGGAGATGATGGAAGGTATAACATGACCATTATTGGTATAGTTACTTTTCAGAGGGAGTCTGGCTCCACTTTAGGCTCAAGAACGTGATGTTTGTACCAGGTCTGAAGAATAATCTAGTTTTTATAGTTGTGTTGAAGGACCATGGCTACGATGTGATATTCAACAAAGGGAAGGCCTTCCTGAGACATATTGCCATGGGAAAAGTGAAGCAGATCGGGGTTCGAGTGAAAAACATCTACAAATTAGATGTGGAAGATTATGCAGCATTAAGCACAAAAGAAGATTATGCAGCATTAAGCACAAAAGAAGAGAAAGTGCAAAGCCGAGATGTCATTGAATTATGGCATAGAAGACTTGGCCATTTGCATCATGGTGCTTTGAATATCATGCAGCAGATTTCAACTATCCTCCCCAAAATAGCACTAGAGAAACGGGATACATGTAAAGAGTGTACATTAGGGAAATACACAAAATCCACCTTTAGTGATCGAGACAACAGGGCGCATGCAATCCTTGAAAGGATCCACTCTAACGTCTGTGGACCTTTCTCGATAACCTCCGCTGCCAAGCATAGGTATTATGTTATATTTGTAGATGATTTCTCACAAAAGTGTTGGATCTACTTCATGCAGAAGAAAGACCAGAAATTCTCCAAATTTGTTGAGTTTAAAGCAATTGCTGAGAAAGATACTAGTAGGAAAGTGAAGGCTCTCAGGAGAGATAATAGTGGTGAATGTGTGTCGAATGAGTTTAAAATTTTCTATGCAAAGGAAGGCATTCGACATGATTTGACAGCACCCCATAACCCACAATTGAATGGGGTGGCTAAGAGGAAGAACAGAAGTATTGTAGGAGTATCACGGGCGATGTTGCATGACCAAAGACCACCTATACACTTGTGGGTTGAAGCATGAAACACAACGGTTTATTTGCAGAACAAGAATCCTCACAGGATTGTTGACATGAGTACATAAAAGGAAGCTTTTTCAGGGAAGAAAAAAGATGTGTAACACTTCAGGATCTTTGGATCATTAGTTTCCTGTCATATTTCCGTGGACGCAAGGAAAAATCTAGAGACAACAACAGAGATGGGTATATTTGTGGGGTACATAGATACACCTCACAATTATCATGTGTACATTTCATCCCTCAGGATGACAGTGGTAAAACATGATGTGAAATTTGATGAGGAGAAGACAATGAGGTGTTCTCTTGAGAGGGAGCTTTAGTTGCAGCCTGGTCAAGATCTTTTTTTTCCAAAGGAAGAACCTCAAGAATTTGTGGAGCATCCACAAGCAGAGGAGAGGAGAGTGGAGACATCCACTGAGGCAGAGACATCCAAAGAAGAAAGGAAGTAAACTAGGTAATTTGATAGATTATTGTAATTCTAGAGAGAATATGGGAGCACCCACATCACAACACAGGTAGAGGAGGTCACCAGATTGATACAATGGCCACATGTCTCTGATGAGTGAGCTGGTAAAGACAAATCCATTCTCATTCGAGGAAGTTGTAGAGAAACCAGCATGGGTTTATGCTATGGTAGAGGAATATGATTCCATTGTCAGAAACAATGTTTGGGAAGTGATCCCAAGACCAGCAAACAAATCAGTGGTTGGTTTGAGATGGATTTACAAGGTAAAGCATGAAACATATGGGAGCATAGAGAAACATAAGGCCAAATTTATGGCTAAGGGATTATCTTAGGTGGAGGGAATTGACTATGAGGATACCTTTTCTCTAGTAGCAGGTACTCATCCATCAGGTCAATTCTAGCACTGTCAATACAGATGGGGTGGAAGATCCACCAATTGGATGTGAAGACAGCATTCCTCAATGGAATTATTGAGGAGGAGGTGTATATTGAGCAGCAAGAGGGGTTTGAGACCTTTGACAAAGAGTCACATGTGTGTAGACTCAAGCGAGCATTGTATGGACTTAAGAAAGCTCCTCATGCTTGGTATACCAGGATTGATAGTTATCTCGCCGATTTTGGCTTTGCCAAAAGTGAAGAAAATGCAGACATTTATCATATTGTGGTATAATCTAAATTATTAATTATTGTTTTATATGTTGATGACTTGATCCTTATTGGTGATGAGCATCTAATCAAATCTTACAAGGAGGACCTTGCAAGAGAGTTCAATAGGACCTTGTAAGAAAGTATGCCAATGAGATACTTCAAAGGTTCTGCATGAATAGGGAAAACCCATGGAGACACCTCTAGCAAGAAACTCTAGGAAATAGGATGCTACATCAGGTGAGGTAGTGGAGGCTACCATTTACAAGAAACTTGTGGGTTCACTTATGTATTTGGTGAACACACGATCGAACATGTGTTATGAAAATAACCAACTTAGTCAAGCAATGGTTAAGCCATCCAAACTGTATTGGAAGGTAGTAAAGAATGTGTTGATATAACTCAAAGGCACTAATCAGTTTGGTCTTTGGTACAGACTGATAGAGGGAGTGAAGCAACAAGGCTTCACAAATGCAGATTGGGCAGGGATTCCATCATACAGGAAGAGCACTTTAGGAGGAATTTTTAGTGTTGGGTCCATGACAGTTTCTTGGTACAGTAGGAAGCATAGATCTATGGCACCCAGCTACACAGAAGCAAAGTACATGGTTGCAAGTCGAGCAGCATGTAAGGCTATCTATATGAGAAAGATTCTTGTTGGGTTATTTGGTCAGAAGCTGGATCATACAATGATTCACTCTGACAACAAAGTTGTATCAAACTCTCAAAGAATCCAATATTTCATGATTGATCCAAGTATATCGACATCTGGTATCACCATCTATGAGATTGTGTGCAGAGGTAGATTATGTTGTTGCAGTACATTCCAACAAAGGAACAAGATGCAGATATTTTGACAAAGGCTTTATCAAGAGGAAAATTTGAGTTCCATAAAAGCGAGATTTGGTTATCTAATAATCCCTTTCTTGCTGAGAGGGACTGTTGAAAATGCAACAAGAAAATATAGTTTTGACTTTGCCTTGGTCAAACTAGATTAAAATTTCAATTTCAATTTCAGCAGAATACTAGGAGTTACTAGACTGAGATGACATGTGGTGGGCTCCAGTATTGCAGCAATAATGCTGCAAATCCTGGGACTCCCTTCTTTACTTTTATCAACCCGGTTGTTCGTAACAAACTTGGAAGCGACTGTGCTGTATGCACAAGTACTAGCTCTTGCTATAGCTGTCACTTGGTCAGTTGGCACAAGTCCACTAGGGGCTTTAGCCAACTTCTATGAGCTCTTAGAAGAAGCTTTCTAATTTATGGATGAAAGCTAACTCAAAGGAAGCTAATCTACTTGCGAAAAAAGATTGAAAAACTAAAGGAAAGCGCAAACCCTAGCAAACCCTAATTCTACCAGCTAGTCCTACTGATGCAAAGATGAGAGTGCAAACTACTGAAAGAGATGCCATTACTTCTATGAAGGTAAAATACATGTGTTTAGACTACCTTTGTCCTAAGAAAACATCTTTTTGTATTTTTGATTAAGTTGTAAATTTTCTCACGCATATGCTTGAACTGTGCTTTACTGTGCAGGGGTGGATCAAGGAGGAGAAATGCTTGGAAAAGGTTGGAAAGGTTCAAAGAGGGTCTAAGGAGTCCCTAACACTCTTCCAGAGAGTTTCACAAAGTTTGGCTATCAAGAAACCTCATTTGTGAGCTTCTACAGGAAGTCTGCAGGGGTTCTACAGGATGTTCAGGAATTTCTATAGGATGTTCAAAAATTTCTACAGGATGTTTGAAAATCAGGTTTTTAGAGGATGGATGAGTGAGGGAAGGTGCATGGATGGATCTGGAGGTAGGATAGGGGTCTAAAGTGGCCTAAGGACTGGTGGATGGAGTGGTGAGGAGGTGTAGAAGGTTGACTTGGCTTGAAGAAGGCTAAGGCAATGATTGAGCAAGAAGGTAGGGTTACGTGGACAAAAGGACAGATGGGAGACGAGGAACTTAGCTAGGAGATAGAACAGGTGGCTCAGATGATGCTTTGGGTGGATGAAAGAGTGGAGGATATGCCCTGCACGGTGTACTTCGACCAAATCAACAAAGTCTTGCAAATGATCAAATCTTGAGCTAATCTAATCTAACCATCAACAACATGAATGAACAGCAACTTTATTTGGGAAGAAAACCATGTACATCAACTATGCAAAGAAACATTTCAGATATCCAAACCCATAACTGATTTCTGCAAATGAAAACAGTACACTAAGGATTGCATGGTCAAGCAAACTAGTGTTTTTGTTGGGGCAGCGTTGTTTCCTCAATTCCAGCCCCTAATCCAATAAGGATGAGGTGAAACCGAGAGTGTGGTTGTCCCTTTTCTTTGAAGCTTTTTCTGTTATCATCCTACCAAAACACCTGAAGAAATGTCATTCATAAACAGTGATCTATCCAAGCAACATAACTAAATCTGCCTAAAAGAAATATGTTCAAATGCATAAAGGGAAACAATGATACGTAAAGGAAAAGTAACCGTACAGAAAGGAGGCCCTAGGCTCTCAGGTTGGGCCCAACCCTGAGAGCTATGGCTCCTAAGAAAAACTCAAATTTGATAGGAAATCGAACTGCTTCTCATTATCAAAAAAATTAATCATAAGAGTGATGCCAAAAATGGCTACAAAAGAACAAAATAGGACTGGTAGCACTGAGGTGCAAAATACACAATAGTTTCAAAAGTCCCTTACGAAGGTTGAGGCCTCAACATTTATACATCACGAGGGACCTAGCTGGCCTCCTCAATCTGTGGAACTCGGCTGTCCAAACTGTGAGTTAGACAGTCCCTTCTAAAATCTGCTTGGCTGCCTTCTAGATTCGGTTTTGGTGGTCTTTGAAGCTCGAAGTTGCGGGTGAAGATCCCGAGGAAGGGTTATTTAATGCCATAGACAACCCCCTATGAATCCTCACCTCAGGCTTGGCTGTCTTTTAGCCCATGATTGCTCGATTTTGCTCCAACATGTGTTAAAAAACCTGAAATAAGCACGTGTTAGCCACCTAGGAAGAGTGACTACCCTTATTCGTACAAATGACATAAACATACTGAAAATAATGCATAAGCTATGGAAAATGAAGGATTTGAACAAGGACTGAACAAGGATAATTAGGCCAAATGAGCCCAACAAGTTACCAATTTTGGGGCTCATCAACATGGTTATTGTCACTCAATTAAATCAGTAAATTTGAGTTGCAAACACTTGATTTCAGTTCTACATGATTGCTTGCTAATTTGTAGCAATCTATTTCAGTTAATTTTAGTTATAGTCAATTTAACTAGTTCTAACTATCAGAAGAACTAGTGGAGGTCAACAATCAACCCAAAATAATTGTTGCATGCAGAGAATTTGAGTTACCTAGTTGAGATTGGAGTTCAAGGGTAGTGTACTATTAGTTGTAAACTAATCCAACTTGTACAGGTGGTGCATGCAGCATAGGATTGGCCTATGGTAATTGCACAATTCCTTGGCGTGAAATTCCTAAATAATAGAGGTAATTTCCCAAGGGAAAAGCGCAAGGAAATAGGAGCTTGGAGGCTTGAAAAATTGGCTAAGTGTTGGGCCAGGTTTAGTCAATTAGGCAAAGGCATAGACTATACTAGTGCAGGATGTGCTCAAGCTTGAGAAAGCATTGTATTTATTCTCTATTCTCTGATTAATGCAATACAGATAGTAAGGGGTTTTGAGCAGTTGTTTTCCCTTAGATAAATCTATGTGTGTGTGTGATGTTTCCTTTTGCATGTCAATGATTCTTGTTTTAGATGGTGAATTAACTTTTGCAAATCAATAGACTAGCTTTAAGTCTTGTGATTTAGTAAATTTCATGAGGAGTTTTGAATCTACACATTAATTTCTACATTATAGCCTTAGAGAAAGGAAGGCAAAGGAAGTACAAGGAAGCAAAGGAAAGTAAAGAATAAGCAAGGAAAATTTGGATCAAGAAGCTTCAGCGGGAATAATTTCAGGTATCAGGTTGCATGTGTGATTACCTAACTGGTTAGTGAATGCATGGTATATGCATGTATGCATTTGATTCCCTTGTTTTCATTGGCATGGGTTTTGATAGGTGTGATAATGGTCTCTGTCTTGGCTTGACATTTTTGGATAGCCATGGGATGATGGGGTTCTTTCATTCGATAGAGCTTTGGATTTTCAGATGGTTTTGGAATTGGGTGAGGTGGTCTCAGGAAAATTCCCATAGGGCCTACAAATCCCTTGGTCGGTTTCGGCAGGATTGTAGTAAAGCCTAAGGGTGGAGATGGGTAAATTCCTCAAGGTATTGGGGATAAATTTTGAGGCATCAAAGCTTGTTTTGGGCCTAGTGATCCCTTGACTAGTTTTGGGAGGATTGTAGTAAATGCTAGTGGTTTATGTTCTTTTTTTGGGCCTTGTTTGTTAGCGTTTGGCCCAAAAATGGATCCAAAACACTCCCAAAGTCTCCAAAGTTTGCTTAAAATCATTTAAATGGATCCAAATATGCTCCAAAGCACTCCCTAAGTATGCAAAAATTCTTAAGATCATCCAAAGATCGAAACAAGCGAGGGAGGAGAGCCCTTGGAAGGGCAGAAATGCACTATCGGGAGGCAAAAAACGCATTAAAACAGTAAAAAAAACCATTATTGCAGGCTTAAAACTGAGAAGGCACAGCAGCCATTAGATCTGGCCGATCAATGACACAGATCTAAGTGGTAGATCTGATCGACACAAGCGGGTAGTGGCAATCAGCGCAAGACACCATCGATCAGTGATCGCCGATGATCGGATCGGCAGGTCGCAATCGGCAAAGGTGAGTCGGCGATTATCGGCGCAGACAGTATGCAATGAGTGATTGTGATCAGCAATTCAACGTGGACCTTCGATCGCGCACGCAAATCGATGGCCCATATCGCATCGGCGGATCGCAATCAGGAAAACCAAGGGGTACAACCTTTACTTGCATATGTGTGCGATGCGATAAGACCCGGACCCGATGGGTTTTGGAAGCAAAATGTATAATCTTTCAAATCCACCAAAGCCCATTTTCAATGTATTTTTGTGTCTTTTCATTGTTTAAACGAAATACAAAGGAACCTTGGGGTAGTGCAATAGCGATGAAACCCAGACCCGATGGGTTTCCGGAATGAAATTGTATATTATCTCAAGTCCGTCGAAGTCGTTTTTTCTTGTTTTTCAGTATTTGTCACGTATTTCCAAATATAAAGGGAATCATATAACAAGGCGAGTGCAACATGCGACAGCGACCCAAGGGTGGACTCGATAGATAATTAAACCATACTTGAGGACTTTTGAAGTCTGAAAGAAGCAAAATGGGCGGGATTTCTCAGTATTACAGTGTTTTCTATATACAACAAAAAACAATCATTGTTTTCATTTCAAAGGGGAAATAGAGGCCTGAGGACCCTTTCCACCTCACAGCATAGTCCGAGAGACAGTTTGCCAGGAAAACAAAGGCCGGAAAGTGATCATGGAGCCACAACACGTGCAGCCAGCTCGAAGCAGAATCGGTCAGGGAGCATAGACAACGCAACATAGCCAAATCAACCAAAAATGATCATGGAACCACAGCACAACACAACTAGAACAAACAGGATGATTGTGGGGCATCTCTGGCATGAGAGAGCTCCCAGACAGTGCAACAAACTACCCAAAAATATCTGAAGGTGGTTATTCCTCTGTTAGAAGGAGAAAACCTTCGAGCCATGCTTGCCTATTCAAGGAATCAAACGGTTAAGGGATAGAGAGGACAGATTAAGACTCTGAACCTTTAAGAGCTCAGGAGCATTGTAAAAGGCCTATAAAAAGCTGGAAACTAAATGTAACAAGGGTTCAACTTCTGGAGACTAATGAGACTTTGCTACTCAAGCTTCTCATCTTCATTCATTAGTAATACAAGCTTCTTTTGTTGTTATATGTTCAATGTTCATTTTCTGTTATGTTCTAAGCTTGCACTTGAAGAGGTTGTTCATGTTTCTTTTGTGTCTAATGCCAGATAACTGTCATCTTATCTCTACGCTGATGAATTAGATTTGCAAGCTTCTTTACTGCCTGTAGCTAGCCATTCATATGTGGTCATATATACATCTACCAGTACAGTGAGTATTCTCTTTTTCTGCCCGTAGCTAGCCATTCATTTATGTTTATGTATGCATCTACCGGTATGGTTAGTATTCTCCATCCATTCATTGAATCTACAATTTATTGAGCATTAGTGGTCTAAAGCCTTGTAAGCTGAGGGTGTTCATGCATGTCTTGAGTAAAAACATAGTTGAAATGGTTATCTGGCTTGATCCAAACCATCATTTATTCCAATAGTTCAAAGAACAATATTGAAGATTATATGTTACCATGCATCTCCGAGCTGCAACCTAGGAGAGTTTCTTGGAGTGATAACAGGCCTAGTGATCCCTTGATCGCTTTTAGTGGGATTGTGGTAAATCATGAGGGTTTAGGTGGTTTAATCTCTAGGAAGCCCTAGTTTTTTTGTCTTGAGTCCCACATCCATGCTTGGAATATGGCATGAGGGTGATTTCCTAAAAGAAATAACTGGTTAATCTCAATCTATGGTCAGGTGGTACATGGTAGTCCCTGACTTGCTTGGCTTTTTCATATGTTAATAAGAGTTATTTTCTTATTGTATCTCATCAGTGTATCTACTTATTATTGTGTGGCTTTGATGGTTATTCTACCATGGTTATTATTTTGGTTATATATGTTGGTTATAAACATGGATTCATAACAATTTCTAGTTATGGATCCTAACATGTTTTAATTGGTAAATGAATGGTTATTAAATGCATGACCTAATAGATGTGATTGCATCTACTATGAGAGGGAAATAGACCTTGATGATTTTTAGATAAGTATCAGACCCCTATGTTCATATTTGCATTCATGACCTATAGATTAGATGTTCTCAATATGTTTGACGAAATGACTCTCATGGTTAGACTTGGTTAGGTCAATTTTTTTATTCAAGTTTGATTGAATGGCTTTGTCATCATGTTGGAAATTATCAAAGAAAGTATCACTGAGTTATGGGAAGTGGTCTAGAGGCTCAACTGGAATTTAGGCTCGGAATCTGGGACTGCATGCTCTGAACTATACATTTTGGGTTGCAACAATTGGGATGTAGGCTAGTGCATGTGGTTGGAGGCTTCCAATTGCATGGATGTCTTGTTGTGGGAGCGTTGAGGACCCATGTCACTAAAAAGGCATTCCAACTTAGGAATTGGGCACTAGGAGTGGTTGTTTGGATCCTATGGGTCCTATAGCTCATTAGGAAGGTTAGTAAGGTTCCAATTTGTTGATTCCACTTCCTTAATTGTACTTAGGAGGTTGAGACATGTCATAGTATTTTTTCGTTTCATGTTTACCCTGGCAGATAGTGAAAGTTGGTAAATGTGGGAGGGGTGATGACAGAGTGGTATCAGAGCAGGTTCTGTTCTCTTTGAGTGATGTCTGATACTAGAGTGTATTAGAGCATGGTTCAATACTTAGATTTTTAGAATGTGTTTGTCATGCATGCATGTTAGTGTCCATATGGTAGTTATGCATGCATTGGTATGGTTATGGTTGTCGTGCATGGGTTCAATATGTGTAATTAGTGTTTTCATGCATGATGTTTCTATGTCTATATGATTATGTATATACATGTATTATGTTAATCTGGTTGATCTTGAGGGGTAACCTTTTATCAATTTTGTAACCACCACTACCACATTTTCCTAGTTTAACAATCCTGCCTCAGTAAACATGAAACAGAAAGCTACTATGACATGAATCAACCTCCTAAGTATTTTAAAGGAAGTGGAATCGACAAACTAGAACCTTACTAACCTTCCTCAGGAGCTACAGGACACCAAGGAGCCAAACAACCACTCCCAATGCCCAAATCCCGAGTTGGAATGTGTTTTTAGTTACCTAGGCCCTCAACCTCAACCACAACAAGGCATCCGTGCAATTGGAAGCCTCCAACCGCATGCACAAGCCTGCATCCCAACGGTTGCAACCAAAAAATGTCTAGTTCAGAGCATGCAGTTCTGGATTCTGAACCTAAATTCCAGGTCAGCCTCCAGACCACTACCCAGAACTCAGTGAGAGTTTCCATAATCATTTCTAACATGATGACAAAGCCATTCAATCAAGCTTGAATAAAAAACTTGACCTAACAAGGTGTAACCATGACAATCACTTCGTCAATCATATTGAGAACATGTAATCTACAGGTCATGAATGCAAATCTGAACATAGGGGTCTGATACTTATATGAAAATCATTAAGAAGGTCTAATGCCCTATCATAATAGTTGCAACCACATATATTAGGTCATGCATTAAATAACCATTAATTTACTAATTAAAACATATTAGGAACCATAACTAGAACATGTTATGAATACATGTTTATAACCAACATATAACCAGAATAATAACCATCAAAGCCACATAAAAACAAGTACATATACTCATGAAATACAATAGGAAAAGAGCTCTTATTAACCTATTCAAAATCCAACCAAGTCATACCACCCAACCATAGATTGCGCTGAGCCAAATCTTTCTTTCAGCCAATCACCCCCATGTCATATTCGAAGCGCGAATGTGGTACTCAAGACCAAATAACGAGGGTTTCCCGGAGACTATACCACCTCCACCCTCAGGGTTTACCGCAACCCCACCAAAATCGATCAAGGGATCACTAGACCCAAAACAAAACATAGACAACCAGGCTTTACCACAATCCCACCAAAACCAGTCAAGGGATCACTATACCCTAAACAAGCTTGGATGCATCAGAGTTTCTTCACCAATACCTTGTGGAATTTTCCCATCTCTACCCTGAGGATTTACCGCAATCATGCCAAAATCGATCAAGGGATTCCTAGACCCTTGGGAATTTTCTTGAGGCCAACTCACCCGGTTCCAAAACCGTCTGGAAATACAAAGCTCAATAGAATAAAAGAACCCCATCACACCATGGCTATCCGAAAATGGCAAGGCAAAGCTGAAACCACTATCACACCTGGAAAAACCGATGCCAATGGAAAAAAGAGAACCAAATGCATAAATGCATGTACCATGCATTCACTAACCAACTAGGGAATCACACATGCAACTTGATACTTGGAAGTATTCCCATTAAAGCTACTTGATCCAACTTTTCCTTGATTATCCTTTGCTTTCCTTTGCATCTGTGTCCTTCCTTTTCCTTCCATTCTCCAATGTTAGAATGCTCCAAGAAGTCTCTAAGTGTATGAGAGAGAGAATAGAAGAGAGATCCAATCTAAAACTCATAAAAGGTTAACCAACCAAAAGTTGTGAACTGATACTCAGAAGCCTTTTTATTCTTGAGGCCTCTATTTTTTTCATTTTCCTCTATTTTTCCTTCAATTTTCCTCTCATGCAAATTTGTGACCTTTCATCTCCTTTTTCTCCTATTTTCTTCTATTTTCATAAATAAATGCCAATTAATGCCTCTGCCTTTGCTAATGCCTTTGTCAATTTCCTTAGCCATAATAAACCAAATGAACACCCACTAGGATGTTTTTCCCAATATTAAGCTTGTAATACGTGTCCCATGACTTCAATTTTATTTTTCCTTTATTAACTTTATTACATGATCTTTTAACCCAAGGTTGTTACAAAAGCCTCAACACAAATTGGTATCAGAGTAGGTTCTGTTATTTTTGGGTGATGTTTGATTCCAGAGTGGTATTAGAGCATGGTTCAATACTTGGACTAGATGGGAGGAATGTGTTTTTCATGCATGCATGTCAGTGTTTATATGGTAGTTATGCATACATTTATATGGTTATGGTTGTCCTACATGGGTTCAGTATGTGCAGTTGGTGTTGTCATGCATGATGTTTCTATGTCGATATGATTATGTATATACATGTATCGTGTTAATCTGGTTGATCTTGCAGACAATATATCCTCCCGTGAACTTCACTAAGGTATGTTGGTTATGTTTGTATCTAGCTTCTATGACATGGTGTGTTTGCAGGAAGAATAAGAAGATCATAGATGACTAGTAGAATGGTGGGCTACAGTTCACATGATTCTCCCTATAGTTCAAATGAGCAGCATGGTGATGGGTACTCTCCTTACATAGCATACACTTTGAGGAGTTTAAAGGTAGAGATTGGAAGTTGCAAGGAGGATAATGATAGAATCATTCAGTCACAGGAAAGGCTTACCAAGGAATAGGAGAAGCAAGCAGAGGTCAATGCATCAACATATCAAGGATACCAATATCAACACTCCTATCCAAAAGGTTAATCTGGTTGATTCACCACAATGTTGCCTCAACCAGCCAAAAGTTGTGAGCAATGTGAAGAGTGAGCTATGTGATATCCTAGTTGGTTATCAGTATGTAACCCCTCACATACTAAACCCATGCATGACAACCATAACCATACCAATGCATGCATAATTACCATATAGACATTGACATGCATGTATGACAAACACATTGCGCCCATCCAGTCCAAGTATTCAACCTTGCTCTGATACCATTCTGGTATCATATATCACCTAAAGATAATGGAACCCGCTCTAATACCACTCTGTAACCACCCCTCCCACATTTACCCACTTTAACTAGTCTTCCAGGGTAAACATGAGACAAAAAGATAATATGACATGACTCAACCTCGTAAGTACATTTAAGGAAATGGAATCGACAAACTAGAACTTTACTAAGCTTCCTTAGAGCTACATGACACCCAGGAGCCAAACAACCACCCTCATTGCCCAAATCCTGAGCTAGAATGCCTTTTTAGTGACATGGGCCCTTAATCACTCCCACAACAAGGCATACATGTGGTTGGAAGCCTCCAACCGCATGCATAAGTCTGCATCCCAGTAGTTGCAACCCAAAATGTCTAGTTCTGAGCATGCGGTCCTGGATTCTAAGCCTAAATTCGAGGTCAACCTCCAGACCACTTCCAAGAACTCAATGAGACTTTCTAGAATCATTTCTAACATGATGAAAAATACATTCAATCAAAATTGAATAAAAAAACTTGACCTAACCAGGGGTCTAACCATGACAGTCACTTCATCAAACATATCAAGAACATGTAATGTACAGGTCATGAGTGCATATCAGAACATAGGGGTCTGATACTTATCTGAAAAATCATAAAGAAGTTCTAATGCCCTCTCACAATAGTTGTAATCACGTCTATAATGTATCATATTCAATAACCATTCATTTACCAATTAAAACATGTTAGGAACCATAACTAGAACCTATTATGAATCCATGTTTATAACCAGCATATAACTAGAATAATAATCATGATATAACAACCATCAAAGCCACATAATAACAAGTACTTATACTCATTAAATACAATAGGAAAGGAGCTCTTATTAACATATTCAAAATCCAACCAAGTTAGGGACTTCAACATACCACCTGACCATAGATTGATTTTAACCAAATATTTCTTTCATCCAATCACCCCCATGTCATATTCCAAGCATTAATGTGGGACTCAAGGCCAAAAAAATAGGGCTTCTCGAAGATTAAACTACCTCCACCCTCAGACTTTACAGCAACCCCACCAAAATTGTTCAAGGGATCACTAGGCCCAAAATAAAACATAAACAACCAGGCTTTACCACAATTGGTCAAGGGATCACTACGCCCTAAACAAGCTTGGATGTCTTAGAGTTTCTTCACTAATACCTTGAGGAATTTTCCCGTCTCCACCCTCAGGGTTTACCGCAATATTTCCAAAACAGGTCAAGGGATACTTAGGACCATGGGAATTTTCCTGAGACCACCTCACCCAGTTCCAAAACCATCTGGAAATCCAAATCTCAACTGAATAAAAAAACCCCATCACACCATGGTTATTTGTAAATGGAAAGGCAAGGTTGAAACCATTGTCACACCTAGAAAAACTCATGCCAATGATAGCAAGAGAACCAAATACACTAACCAGCTAGGAAATCACACATGCAACCTAATATCTACAAGTATTCTTGTTGAAGCTGCTTGATCCAACTTTTCCTTGCTTGTATTTTTCTTTCATTTGCTTTCTTGTCCTTCCTTTGCCTTCCTTTCTCCAATGCTAGAATGCTCCAAGAATGCTTTAAGTGTGCAAGAGTACAAGAGTAGCTCCAAAACTAAATTAACAAAAGGTTAACTAGCCAAAAGCTGTGAACTGATACTCAGACTGACTTTTTATCCTTGAGGCCTATAGTTTCTTCATTTTCCTCTATTTTTCCTTCAATTTTCCTCTCATAAAAATTTGTGACCTTTCATCTCGCTTTTATCCCATTTTCCTTTATTTTCATAAATAAATGTGAATTAATGCTTCATTGCCTTTACCAATTTCCTTAGCCATAATAAACCAAATGAACACACACTAGGATGTTTTTCCCAAAATGCATCTTGGAATACATGTCCCATGACCTTCGATTTATTTAGCCTTTATTAACTTTATTCCTTAAACTTTTAACCCGGAGCTATTACAGACCCCTCACCCTTAGAGGAACACCATCCTCGTTGTTCAATGACACCTATGACCAGCAAGACCGTTGTAAACCAAAATATACTTCCCATGGAGCTTTATAAATTAGCTCAATGCAGTATTTACATTGAACATCCTATTGAAAAGAAAAACCAACATGATAACATGACAACCATACCACTTATTGGAGCTTTATAACACATCTCATTGTGATATTTACAATAACAAACATACATAAATATGTACACATACCAAAACTCCTTTGCCTCAACTGGAAAATAATGAAGGAAACATAGCCCACATATGATCAGCCATCTCCCATGTAGCTTCATTGGGCCCAAAGTGCTTCGACTGCACTTTAACTTGCTCGATTAATCGGTTCCGGAGCATGAGTTGTTTCTGCTGAAATATGCACTGAGGTTATGACTGGAATTATCCTTTTGGTTGCACCTACAATACATAACAGTTAATCACATGATAAACATCTTTCACATACTTCTTAAGCAATGACACATAGAAAACATCATGGACTTTCTGTTGGAAAATCCATAGTGATGGTAGTTAAACGATTTCCCTTATTAATGACATTAACTTGTGATGTTTTCATTATTAGTATTAGATTTCTTAATCACCTTTTCTTATTATCAATATTAATGTCAAACAAAAAATAGAAGAGAACACAATATATATGCACACTTCTAGGGAAAAACCCCCCCTTGAGGAGAAATCCCAGTCACAAATTATTCCTTCAATAGATTCAAGATGAGACAACCAAGACCCTTACAATTTAGACTCAAGACTATCTCCATCCGTCAAGTTAGCCTTGTCATTCTTCGGTTCACTTGTAGCAATCATTCTTCTTCACATTTTGATCCTTGCAATGGCACCAAACTTGTAGCAATGATATCACTAAGATAGCACTAGCATCGAGACTGTGATACAAAGAATTCATCACTGTGGTAACATCAAGCCATTCTTTGTGGTAACACCAAGATATATCTACTATAATATCACTGAGGTGTGGTAACTGTAATGTCACTTAAATGGTTTCATTGTAATAGTACGAAAATTGTGATAGCACCGAAGTGTGTCCTCTAAGATAGCACTGAAATGCACTTTACTATTGTAGAACCGAAACTGTGGTCATAATAATAGACTGAAGTTGTAGTTATTGTAATAGCCTGAAACTATGGTAACATTAAACATTCCACTATGATTTCCGTACCTATCTTTAGTGAGATTACTTTTTTTATTTAACCTGAGCTTCTGTGGTTCAATAATGCAAAAACCCTAGCCTTGTATATGTAGTTGTTTCCCATAAAATAAGTCAACATGACTTTTCAAACAATTGTGTCTTCATATAGGCCAACATGATTTCACCTTATGGAAGCTGACTTGAAGAGTATTCTTTCAACAACATGGATACATTGATGGATGAAGGAGTCTTCACAAATTGACTTTGACAAATAACCTAAAGCCTACAATGGAGGCTTGACCTACGACAAATGACCCAAGAATGGAACCTATTGTTGCACAGAATGTCTAAGCACCATGACAATGGCTCAGATCGGGGGTTGTCACCTTGATCCCCAATCTCTTCATTTAAGTTGTCTCCCTACAGCAGACTAAGGCGGGTAGACCCTATGGAAAAATGGAATGAAGAAGAATTAGTTGGGAACCAACCAGTTCAGGAAGACGCAGTGAAGCGATCAAGTACTTGATTAAGATTTAGCAAGACTTATATGATATGATTAGATTTTAAACAATTGATACCAGTGCCTTATGGAGTCAACGATCTTGCTATGGAAATTAAGACCAAGTAATTGATTAGCAACTATTGCTTAGATGAATGACTATCTTATATGAAATGCAGATCCTAAAGATAATGTGAGATGCAAGAATCTTGGTTAATTTTAGTTAAATGCCTACTGAAATGTGAATCCTTCAATCCTTTCTGTGTTGAGCCTAATTTCGTAGTAATTGGCAGAGAGAAGATAAGGCGAAGCACACTAAGGTGTGATTAACGATACCTCTCCTGAAAATATAACATACCCGATGCCTCTGGCGCTACAGAGAGTTGTGGCTCTGACGACTGCAAGGTCACCATTTTAAGTACTATTAAAAGCAAGCTTCTCAAGCAAAGATGGATGGATATCTATGTCTCTATCGATCAAGCTTATGCTTGGAAGTAAATTTTATATGCAAAACTAACTTATATGCAAATGCACCAAAAGATGAGATGAAGTTAGACTCGAGGATTAGAAAACACTTGTGTCACAAAAGCCTTCAATCACCAAAATTAAATGTTTTCTTTATTAGATGAAGACTTAAAATATAAACCCCTGAAGATATTACAATTATAACACAAGCTTATTTCAAATCTTTCTGATACAATTATAGCTCAAAGAGAACAAAAACTTCTTTGCAATTAATATCAATGTCAACAGATGCTCGAAAAAATACTTAGCTTAGGAAACAAAGATATGTGATCTATTATAATTCCACGACATAGCACATTAACAATTACTTGAAAATATTCGCAAAATGGCTAACATGTAATGAGCATTAAATAATTCAAGCAATTGACAATCAATTTTAATAGATGCAAGATATTCTAGCAGTTAAATTTCTAGAGATCCAAATACTTTAAACAACTATGAAATTTAAATGCTGGTCAATTCCAATCCTATCATTAAAATGATTTGCTTAGTGACCCAAATCTAGGAAAATTTACCACTTTCCTATAGTTAATCTTTGGATAAAAAATTTCAAGCTTGGTTAACTATAGAGAAATGAAAAATGCTTAATAACACAAAAGTTCTCTTTTAGATTTTACCCTTAGCACGCAAAAAGAACACCAAGAAGGAACTAAAGATTGAAAATTTTAATTAGTCCTTAAGAAAATGTTTTCAATGTGCTAAGTTTTATGAAACAAGACTTAACGCATTAAATGATCAATGTGACCAAAATAAATCAAAAACATTTAAAAACATTTTTTAAATTTTTTAATGGGCCAGAGGCCACAAAAAATAAAAATAAAATTTAAATGTGAAAAATGACTTTTGATTTAAATTTTTTAGGATATCTCAAAGTCACATAAAAAAATAAAAATGAAGCCTCTTCTTTTTTTATTTGTAGGGTTTTTTATTTTTATGATTTTTTAGTTTTAGAGTTTTTTTAAGTTTTTAGAAAATTTTAATGTTTATTGAATGTAAATAAAAATAATAAATAAAAAAATATAAAATATATATATATATATATAAATAATAATAATAATAATAAAAATAAATAAAAATAAAATCTGTAGCCATTTATATCTTGTGATTGTGTCTTATCTTAATCTATCTATCTTAATTGACCTAGACTTTCTTTATAGGCATTAAGTTGTCCATAATTAAAATCTCCTAGAGCCTATGTTTCACAGACTATCCTCATCCATTTACCTTAGGGACTACCCCCCTTGACTTGTCTAGGAGAGAGTCTAAACGGGGTGAGTAAGGATTAAGAGTGACAGCCCTTACTCTGAGTGTTATCGCAGTGCCTAGACACTTTGTGCAACAATAGAACCCATGTTTTAACAAGCCAAACCAATTTAAGAATAAAATTCTTTTTTCTTTTCTTTTGACAAATATATTACATTTTAACTTCAAGTACAATTATGAAGTCCGAACCTAGTTACATTTTCCAACACTCCTTAACTAGGGAGGTATTCATATTTACATATAACCAAAGAGGTACATGGAAGATATCAAACCACAACATCTATGAAGAAGTTTAGGCACCGCAATGCCATGGACTAGATTCCTAACCAGGGAAATCTAACCATTGGTCTCTCAACAATTTAGGCACTGCAATGCCACGGACTAGATTCCTGACCAGAGATATCTATCTGGGTGGGACTAAGATAGACTCAACATTTCAGCCTCTCTAGGTACCATCAATCTTGCTTGCTAACCATCAACCCAGAGATCTAGGTTGGTGTTAAAGCTCAATGACCAACGTCTCCCTTCCAAATTTGGGACCTAGACATCAACGCAAACTGTCAGATAGATGTCCTCCCAGGAAATGCTTCACTCAAAAAGCCTCAACGCCCCTTGATCTGGCAAATCAAGGACAACAAATCTCTCCCGATCAAACTGATCGGTAACCAACATGCTATCAAAACCTTCAAAATATTTACCTGTACAAATACAACCTCAATCAATAATATATTTTCACATGTACATAATCAAATACAAACCTTTGAGGTCTTCTAGACAACTTGATGTTTCTTCTCAACTTTTCAAAGCAGGACTATCAACTGAATCTTTGACAAAAGATTCCTCAATCATACATTTTTCCTTTCCTACTTCATATGTAGCAACATATTCTCCAATCAGATCCTTCTTTCCTTCTTTCAACAACACCTCAAAATGCATTCTTCAATTTCATTCTCTCACTCATGGCCTTCATTAAAATTTACAGTTGTTAGTCCTAGTCTAGTGCATGATACATGAAGTAGAGAATCATATATGCCACTCCCTCTTAAGCAGAGAGGAACTAATTATTCATGTACAAGGAATATTCTCAACCATCTTCTTATTCTAGGGAGATTCCTTTCATTCAATCTCCCTCTTAACCTAAGGAGATTTCACCTATCTCCCTCCTAACTTAGGAAGTTCTACTTATTCTTTACGACATCAGAGAATCTTTCATGGCTTCCATCCTTCTTATCAGAGTCATTCATATATCATTCTTATCATATCAGTTTTACTTATGATCATCTTCACCAACTCAAAGATGATGTACCTACACAGATTAGATAGCAAGTACAACCAAAAGTATAGAAGCATGAAGTTAGCCATATCAAAATCTTATAGTAACAAGAGCATTTAGACTTTACAAACATAATCAACAAGAGACTATATTTCAATACTTCAACTTCTTTCCCAGGTTTAGTTACGAACCTTAACTCACATTCATAGCTCATCAATCAAACTCATTATATCTAGGGTTTCAATATTCTTTCAACAATAAATTCCTTCATATAGAAAACCCTATAAACAAATCAAATCAATGAATCTAACAACTTTCAGAATTCATATGTTAGACTCCTCACTAAGATTTCATACATGAGCTTCAAGAATCAAAACCAATCACATCTTAATCAACATCATGACTAACATCTACTAAGGTTTGATATTCACCCTAGATTTTCTCATTTACACAATCTCTACAATCACTATGTAGATTCATATATTGTCTTATCATACATACTTAAAGAGTTTAATTACTACTAGGGTTTAGCTACAAAACCCTAGATTTCCCAAACAACATCATCCTATAATATCAAACTCTACCTAGGGCTTGTTTTCAAATGTTATGACTCGTGACCATTAGCACTTAAGTCAACACATATATCTAGGAATTCATCAACATATCATAAGCACATCATATGTCAGGCAATATTAATATATTAGACATATATTTTTCTGGACCAAGCTAGGAATTCAACTAATTGAAACATACCTAGGGTTTCATTCTTAGGACTCTATAACAAGGGTTTTTCTTATAGACCCAACCAAACCCTAAATATATAGGGTTTCATAACATATCAAAGCAAACCCTGTTATTCCAAACTTTCAAAGGTTTGAGATCTCAGACAAACATCATTCAACCCTAACAAGTTAGGTTTCCATGATCATACCGAAATCCCAAACATGACATCATCAACAAAAACTTCAAATAGCATTTCCCTAAGCAGTTTTTAAGGTTTCAAACATTGACATTAGCATACCCTTAGGTTAGGGTTTTCCAGAGAACATGTTTAGGGTTCTATAAAATCAAGTAATAATATGAGGAGGGGTAGATTTATCAAGTGATGAATCACCCAGAACAAGAATCATTATGATTCAAGTCTAGAAATAACGATGTTAGTCATGTAATGCAAAATTTCAAAATAAGATAAAGAGAATTTTGTAGTTTAAGACATACCTAGAGATGTTTCTTAACAAACCTTATAGGAAATGTAAGCCATGATCTTTTATACTTGTAATGCATACTTTCAAGCAAAACATGTGATACCAAGTACAAGATTTCATTTCTTAATTTAGATAATATTGGAGGATGGAGTCCCATGAAGATCAAGATATTCACGTTTTCAATCAACATTGGTATTTTTGCTTGAAATCCTAGACTACTTATAAAACCTCGAAGATAGAGATTAAGATTCTAATATGAGATTTTAATGTGTTATCTAGGGAGTACAATCTTTACCCTAGACTCACTATAAATAAGAATTATATGAACCATAAGAAACTTATGAATAAACGTACCTTGTGTTTTACATACATTTGATTTGATAGCTTATTAGACTTGTTGAAAGTGCATCTTGTTAAATACTTACTTGGTTTACTTTGAGATGGAACCTTGTGCTTGTTCTTGATAGTTGTGCCAAAATTCCATTTCTTCAACGAGTTTAAGATAAAAATATATTGTTTCAATATTACATATCAATGCTTCATTTTTATATATATTAGTATTTTGACCATATATCATAGAGACCAAGTTTTCCTTTATGACTGTGGTTGTGATTTATTACCGAATTCCTTCATTGTGATACTCCTTTATTGTGATATATCACTAAGAGTCTTCTCTATAGTGTGAGTTATGAAGTTACTAAAATCATCTATGTAATAGCATCAAGACCTTGTGTTCACACCGAACCTATTTCTCTGAGATCTTCTCATTGTACCGAGACCCTATCACAATGGTAGCATTGAAACCACATTTTGCAATATATATAGTGAAGTAATACTTTATCAAAATGTGCCTTTGCCGAAATACCAATATAGTCCCTTCATAAATTCAAATTGTGTCTTTACCGAGATGTAGAGATTTTTCCATCAATGAAATGGAGAGACTGTGTCACCACCGAAATAATTAGAACCTATTCTCTGAAAAGGCCGAACTATCTTACTATAGAAGCACCGAAAGTTTCTCTCTTTGGCAACACTCAAATATTGTTATGTTTTCACCATGAGGGATCTTGAGAGAACTGAGAATGCTTCAAGGATGTATATGTGTTCTTCAAATTGCCTTTGACTTTGACCATAGCTCTGATACCATGTTGGAAAATCCATAGAGATGGCAGTTAAACGATTTCCCTTATTAATGACAATAACTTGTGATGTTTTCATTATTAGTATTAGATTTCTTAATTATCTTTTCTTATCATCAAGATTAATGCAAAGCAAAAAATAGAAGAGAACACAATATATATGCATGCTTCCAAGATAAAACCCCCCTCAACGGGAAAACCCAATCACAAATTCTTCCTTCAATAGATTCAAGATGAGACGACCAAGACCCTTACAATTTAGACTCAAGACTATCTCCATCCATCAAGTCAACCTTGTCATTCTTGAGTTCACCTGTAGTAGTCGTTCTTCTTCATACTTTGATCCTTGCAATGGCACTAAACTTGTAGCAATGATCTCACTGAGATAGCACTAGCATCGAGATGGTGATACCAAGAGTTCATCACTGTGGTAACATCAAGCCATTCTTTGTGGTAGCAGAGATATATCAATTATAATATCTCTAAGATGTGGTGATTGTAATGTCACTGAAATGGTTTCATTGTAACAGTACCATAACTGTGATATCACCGAAGCGTGTCCTCTGAGATCACACCAAAATGTTCTTTACTGTTATAGAACTGAAACTATGGTAGCCCGAAACTATGGTCACAGTAATAGACCGAAGTTGTAGTTATTGTAATAACCCAAAATTGTGATAGCATCGAACTATCCACTATGATTTCCACACCTGTCTTTAGTGAGATTACTTCTGTGATTTAACCCTAACTTTTGTGGTTCAATAATGTGAAAACATTAGCCTTGTATATATAGTTGTTTCCCATAAAATAAGCCGACATGACTTTTTGAATAGTTGTGTCTTCATATAGGCCGACATGAGTTCACCTTATGGAAACTGACTTGAAGAGGATTCTTTCAACAACATGGAGACATTGATTCATGGAGGAGTCTTCACAAATTGACTTTGACAAATAACCTAAAGCTTACAATGGAGGCTTTATCTAAGACAAATGACCCAAGCATGGAAGTCATGCTTTAACAAGTCAAATCAATTTAATAATAAAAATCTTTTTTCTTTTCTTTTGACAAATATATCACATTTTTGCTTCAAGTATAATTATGAAGACTGAACCTAGTTACATTTTCCAACACTTTCATTGTCAAAGGTAGTGCAAGTCTGTAGGCCACTAGTCCAATCCTCTCAAGGATCTTGAAAGGCCCACAATACCTAGGTGCCAACTTGGCACATGACCCAATCCTTAAGGATATCTTCTTGGACTTGATGCACAAGTACACATGCTCCCCAACCTGAAAAACCTTAAATTCCCTATGTTGATCTACATAACTCTTTTGTCTATCATGTGTTTCCTTTATATTTTTCATGATAACATACATCTCTTGTTCTATCTCTGCCAACATGTTTGGTCCAATCAGTGCCATGTTCATTGGATCACTCCAGCTGATGGGCGTTTTACAATTTTTCCCATAAAGTGCCTCAAACAGGCTCATCCTCAGTGACTCCTGATACCCATTATTATAGGTAAACTAAATCAGTAGAATATACTCCTCCCACATCCTTTGTTGGTGCATAAAATACATCCTTAACATCTCCTTACGAATCCTGTTGACCCTCTCTATTTGTCCATCTGTCTATGGATGATAGGTTCTACTGAACACCAACTCTGTCCCCAAACCTACAAACAACTCTTTCCAAATTCTGGAAGTGAACTTTTCATTTGTGACTGACGCAATCTTCTTAGGAATACCATGCAATCTCACTATCTCTCTAATCAACACCTATGTTACCTCACTAGTTGAATATGTAGACTTCAATGGAATGAAGTGAGCTACCTTAGTCAACCTGTCAACCACAACCATGATGGAATCATGTTGTCTAGATGTTCTTGAAAAACCTATAATGAAATCTATAGAAATAACCTCCCATTTCCACTCTGGAATCGGAATTAGCTACAATATATCACCTGGATGCTTGCACTTTTCTTTTACATGTTGACAATCCAAACACCTGGCGACAAATTCAACTACCTCTTTCTTTATATTCAATTAATAGTAGAACTTATTCACAGTTATTAGAGTCTTTTGATATCTCAAATGATCTGAATACAAATTAACATGAAATTCCTGCAAGATAAGCTTCTCGAGCTCACTATCATCTGGTATATAGATCATGTCCCTAAATCTCAGCAAATCATCTGTTGTGAGATGATAATCCACATCCTTCTGAACTGTAGCTTGTTGTTGTAACATGTGCTTAAGCTCCCTGTACCTGTCATCATGTTGTCCTTCCTGTAAGATATGATCCTGTAAATTTGCCCCATATGAACTCATAACTTCTATGTGATTTACCTACACTCTTCTGCTAAGAGCATTTGCAACCTTGTTCTCCTTTACCTTGATGTAACTGATCTCGAGGTCAAACTCACTAAGCATGGCCAAACATCTAGCTTGCCTAAAATTTAGATTAGGTTGGTCAAACAAGAATATCAACCCACTTTGATCACTCATCAACACAAACCTCTTGCCAAGAAGATAATGCCTCCACATCTTCAATGCATGAATGATCGCATCCAACTAAATATTTTGAGTCACATAGTTTTGCTCGTGCTCATTTAGTTTCCTTGACTCATAGCATACCACTTATCCCTCCTACATTAGGACTCCACCAAGTCCTCTCTTACAAGCATTTGTACATACCACAAACTCTTTATCTGGATCTGCAATCTTTAGAACTAGAAAATTTGTAACTGCTTCAATTGCCCAAAAATGGCTGCACATTCCTCTATCCATTCAAATTTCATTCCTTTCCTCTGCAAATATGTGATAGGATAGGAAATCTATTAGAATTTATTGATGATCCTCCTGTAGTAACCTGCTAACCCCATGAATGAACTAACATCATCCACATTTCCAGGAGTTTCCCACTCCATGATATCTCTGATCTTTTCCGGGTCCACTATTATACCTTCCTTGGAAACAACATGTCCCAAGTAATGTACCTCTGTCAAAAAGAAGTTGCACTTACTAATCTTGGCATACAATTGATGTTCTCTTAGAAATCTCAATAATGTTGCTAAATGTTTGACATGCTCTTCCATTCTTATAATATATCAATATATCATCAATGAATACAATCACAAACTTGTCCAAATAAGGACTCAACACATTATTCATCAAACACACGAAAGTAGTTGGAGCGTTAGTTAAACCAAAAGGAACCACAACAAACTCATAATGCCCATACCTAGTCCGGAAAGTATTCTTGTATATGTCCTCTTCTTTGATGTGCACCTGATGATATCATGATCTCAAATCAATCTTCGAGAACATTTTTTCTCCCTTCAACTGATCAAACAATTCATTAATCCTCAGCAACAGATACATGTTCTTGATTGTTGCCTTGTTCAGCTACCTGTAATCAATACACAACCTTATAGTACCATCCTTCTTCTTCACAAACAACACTGGTGCACCCCAAGGAGATATGCTTGGCCTAATGTATCCCTTGTCAAGCATTTCCTTCAACTGCAACTTCAATTCCACTAGCTCTGGATTGCTCATCCTATAAGGTACACTTGATGTTGGTGCTTCCCCTACTACCAACTCAGTAGAAAATTCCACTTCCCTATGAGGTGGAAACTATGAAATATTTTTTAGAAATATGAAATTGTTGAAAAATAGGATACCTCTTCAAGGCTTCTGCATCCTCAACATCCTTACTATTATCACTAGAAACATGCACCGCAAATAATACACACCCTTTCCTGCAACGGTGTTGTGTTGCATACCTTTAAGCATTCTAACTGATGTCACCTTCTTCTTACCCTCCAAGATTCTTTGTTCTTCATCATCATCCAAACACTCAATAGCCTTTTCATAACAATCCACCTTAGTCCTATGAAGGTACAACCAATCCATACCCAAAAGCATACTTTACGAAACTAACGGAAGCACATTAAGATGTGTTGATGTAGGCATACTGTTCCACTCAAATGCACAAGCTCTTACCCAATGATGAACTCTTTTCTTAGTACCTGTAGCCAACTGCACCAACAAAGAATCTGCATGCACTTATTTTCTCAAACCACACTTATTTACCAGGTCAGGATTAACATAACTATAATTAGATCTAGGGTCAATTAAAATAGAAACAACTTGATCATAGAGCTTACCTTCCATCTCAATAATAGATGCCTAGTGATTTTCCAGCCTATTATCCAATGTTGCATAGATCTAAGGAATACTCTGTCCAACATCCCCAACTATTTGTGCCTACTAAGCATTGTAGATTTGAGGCCTACCACCCTTATATGATGAAGAATCCTTCTTTAGATTCTCCTTGCCACATATCCAGCATGAAAACTATCTCCTACCATCACCTCTATTTTGTTGAGATCCATGTCCCTTCTCAACTGCATTAAACTTCTTGTAAGTAGAAACATTCTCTTTCTCACTTGCATCCTAAGGTCTTGTTCACTTTAGTGGCCATTTAACTTTAGTCTTGTCATTCCCTTTCCAACCTTGCTTAGATTCAATCTTACACTTTGATTTCTCATAACAATGTTTCAACTTTCCAATGACTTCCTCCACTGACTAAGGCCTGTGATACTCAATCTAATCCTTAAATTCTAATTGAAATCCACTGATAAATCTCTGAACTTTTGTCTTCTCATCCTTAAGATATGACACAGACATCAATAACCCCAAGAACTTAGTAGTGTATTCATCATCTGTCATCTATCCCATCTTTAGCTCATAGAACTCCTTGGCCTTACCATCATAGTACCTCTCTAATAAGTATTTCTTCTGAAAAAGTCTCTTGAATTCATGCCAACTCAACTCCATTGTCATGGTGTCTCTGACACGCTTCATATCTTCCCACCAAAAGTTTGCTTTCCCTTTGAGGCTGAAAATAAGTATTTGGGCCTTCATGTTTTCTATATAGCCATGCAGCTCAAAGAATTTCTTCATCCCAAGTAACCATGCCTATAAATCTTCCAGTTTCTTCAACTCTCCATCAAATGTAGGTGGCTTGGATTTCTTGAACTCGTCTAGTAAATATCCCCTATCACTCATCCTATAAGGATGACAATGATCATGATCATGATATTTGTCTGAACTAGAACTAGAGTGGAACCCATGTCCGCTACCTCCCCTACCAAGTGAATCCAAGAACCTGCCATCCCTGACAGTATCATCCCTTTCTGAACTGTGCCCACCATAAGACCTACTACCATATGCCCCATTAGTCTTGTCCTCTTGTCCATAATTGATCTGTGGTTGTCCACGTCTCTACAAGTTTGAAAAACTATAAAGGATAATTGCATTAACCTCTTCTTGTTTCTCTTGTGCCCTAGCAAGCCTTTCTCGTGACTGAATAATTTTGTCTTTATCCTCCTTGCAACTTCTAATCTCTACCTCTAAGCTCCTCAAATTGTTTGTTATGTTAGGAGAGTACTCATCACCATGTTTCTCATCTGACTTGTAGGGAGAATCACATGAACTATAGTCCACCATTTTTCTAATCATCTATGATCTTCTTCTTCTTCCTTCAAGAATACCATGTCAGATAAACCAAATACAAACATAATCAACATACCTTAGTGAAGTTTAGGGGAGGCTATCTTGTTTGCAAGATCAACCAAATTAGCACGATACATGTATATACATAATCATATTGACATAGAAACATCATGCATGACAACACCAATTGCACATACTGAAGTGGTGAGGTGGTATACATACCACTCAGAGTTGTGTCAAACCACTCTATCCTCCCAGGAGCTACAGGACACCCAAGAGCCAAACAACCATTCCCAGCTCCTAAATCCTCAGCTGGAATTCCTTTTTAGTGACCTGGGCCCTCAACCACTCCCATAGAGAGGCATCCATGTAGTTGGAAGCCTCCAACCACATGCATAAGCCTACATCCTAGCAGTTTCAACCCAAAATGTCTAGTTCATAGCATGCAGTGTCAGATTCTAGGCCTAAGTTCCAGGTCATACTCTGGACCACTGCTTAAAACTCAGTGAGACTTTCCAGAATCATTTCTAACATGATGACAAAAGCATTCAATCAAAATTGAATAAAAAAACTTGACCTAACAGGGTCTAACCATAACAGTCATTTCGTCAAACATATTGAGAACATGTAATCTACAGGTCATGAATGTGAATCTAAACATAGCGGTCTGATACTTATCTGATAATCATCAAGAAGGTCTAATGCCCTCTCATAATAGTTGCAATCATATCTATTAGGTCATGCATTCAATTACCATTCATTTACCAATTAAAACATGTTAGGATCCATAAATAGAACCTGTTATGAATCCATGTTTATAACCAGAATAATAAACATGATAGAACAACCATCCAAGGAACATAATAACATGTACATATACTTACGAAATACAATAGGAGTAGAGCTCTTATTAACACATGCAAAATCCAACCAAGTCAGGGACTTCCACGTACCACTCGACTATAGATTGAGCTGGAAAAAAATAAATAAATAAATAAATCTTTTAGCCAATCACCCCCATGCCATATTCCAAGCATGAATGTGGGACTCAATACCAAAAAACCAGGTCTTCCCAGAGATTAAACCACCTCCACCCTCAGGCTTTACCGCAACCCCGCCAAAATTGGTCAAGGGATCACTGTAGAAATTCCCATTGTATATCAACAAATTATGCAATAGACTAAAGAAAAATATAAGATCTACTTCTACGACAAACTTTGCGGAAGCTTAATCCAATTGAGCAAGATCAATGAGAACACATATAACTGAGAATGAGAAATCAATCACACATAACACAAAAGAAATAACCGAGGGAAAGACTCAGCCTAAAACCCCAATCTTTGTATTATCATACAAGTGGAAATCTTGTTCAAGTTACAAAAAGAATCAGCTCTCAAGCTATCCTTCTCTCTCTGGAATCAAACAATACAGCTCACAGACTAAATAGACACTATATATGTCCTCCTCAAGCCCTCCAAGCCTCCTATTTCCTTGCACAGTTTTTCTTGGGGTCCAATGATGCCACATGTGTGAATTGGCCTCATCACACTCATGAAACCTGAAGAAGTAACTGCGCAATCCTCAAGGAAAGAATTCCTTCTGCATGTAAGAGATATTCACAATGGAATATTCTAGCAATTGATAGTACACTGCCCCTCCATCTGATCTCAACTGGGTCTCTGTCTGAACTGACATGCATGAGTTATTTATGTGAGAATATTCAGTTATCTGAAGTGCAGCAGTTACATGCATGCATGCATTAACTAACTAAACTCACAATTAATTCAATAAATTGCTTGAATTAATCTAACTAGACTTAACTCAGTTAACTGAGCCAACTAATTACAACTCAATATTATAACTCATCCTTATCTCTTTAACTGATGGATAAATTCCTCAATTAATGGAGAAACTATTGCATGTCCCCACATAGACTTCATGTTTGATTTTCTACAACTAATTAACTCATGGTGAATTAATTAATTATTTTACAAACAGCTGCTAAGATCAAATTCAAATTTTTACTTCTCTATTTTAGTTCAGGGACTAACTAAAATAGGAAGGTATCCCGAAATGATATTTATAGCAGTACTAAATTTAGCACTTCTATATTTAGAATTTCTTGTTGCTATTTTCAACACTCCCTCTTAACAAGAAAGGGATTATTAGTAACCCCAATCCTATCTCTCTGGAACCCGAACTTGCATTTTGACAATGCCTTAGTAAAAATATATGCATCTTGTTCCTCGGTCGAAACATACAGCAACAACATGATCCTCTTGACCACATAGTCTCGAAGATGGTGATACTGGATATCAATGTGCTTGGACTTGTCATGAAAACCTAGATTCTCAGAGAGTTTGATACAACTCTGATTATCGCAGTAGATCATGGTTGGATCCATCCTCTGACCAAACAATCCCACTAGAATCTTCCGCATCCAAATGGCCTCACATGCAGCCTGACTAGCAACCATGTATTCAGCCTCTACTGAGCTAAGTTTAACTGAACTATGTTTCCTGTTATACCAAGAAACTACAGCTGAACCAAGGTTGAAGATTCCTCCAGAAGTGCTCTTCCGGTCTAATGGACTCCCTGCCCAAGCCGCACCTATGAGCCTTGAAGCTTCACTCCCTCTGTCTGTCTGTACCACAATCCAAACTTAGATGTGCCTCGAAGGTATCTTAGCACATGCTTCGTTGTCTTCCAAAACAGCTTGGTAGGTTGAACCATAGCTTGACTCAGCTGGTTCACCGTAAAGCATAAGTCAAGTCGTGTGTTCACCAGATACATAAGTGAACCCACCAACTGTCGATAAACAGTAGTAGCTAATACCTCACTTGAAGTAGCATCATCCTTCCTCCAATTCCCAGCTAGAGGAGTCTACATGGGCTTGCATTTCTCCATGTGAAAGCACCTGAGTATCTCATTGGCATACTTGCCTTGAGACACAAATACTTCACCATCTTTCTGCCACACCTCCATGCCTAGAAAGTAGTGCATAAGACCCATGTCTTTCATTTCGAACTCTCTTGCAAGGTCCTCCTTGCAATACTATATCAACTGATCATCACCTGTCAAAACCAGATCATTAACATAAAGAACAATGATCGATGGTTTACCTTCTACCATGATGTGGTAAAGGTTCGCATCTGCTTCACTCTTGCTGAAGCCCAATCCAGTGAAATAGTTATCGATCCTGGTGTACCAAGCATGGGGTGCTTGCTTCAGCCCATACAAAGCCCTCTTGAGTTAGAACACATGCGACTCATGATCGAAGGTCTCGAAATCCTCTGGCTACTCAATGTACACCTCCTCCTCAATCTTCCCATTGAGGAATGTTGTCTTCATGTCCATATGGTGGATCTTCCACCCCATTTGAGCTAATAGTTCCAACATCCATCTAACCAATGAGTACCTTGCTACGGGAGCAAAAGTCTCATCGTAGTCAATCCCCTCGACCTGTGAGAAACCCCAAGCAACAAATATTTCCTTATGTTTCTCAACACTGCCATCAGCTGTGTGCTTTACCTTGTAAAGCCATCTGGAACTCACCACTAACTTACCCTAAGGTCTTGGGACAGCATCCCACACACTGTTCTAAATGATAAAGTCGTACTCCTCTACCATTGCATCAACCCAGACTGGTTGCTACACTCCCTCCTCGAATGAAGAAGGTTCAGTATCTACACACTCCCCTACCATGGCCATGTACCCAGTGTATCGTTCGGGCGACCTCCTCTGTCTGCGTTGAGAAGATGGTTGTCCCACATTCTCTCGCGCATCCAACATCAACCTGTCAACTTCCCTTGAGCATTTCCTCCCATCTCTGGAAGTCTCAACATGAGTCGATATATCCGCTCCTGGATCCTCTACATGTGGCTGCTTCGCATCAATCTGAGGCTCCTCCTCCTTAGGAATTGAAAGTTCCTCCTCTGCATGCAACTTGAGCTCCCTCTCAAGTGAGAATCGCATGGCTTTCTTCTTGTCGAACTTTAGATCCCTGCATACCATTGTCCTCTGACTAGTAGGCAAGTACACCTAATAGTTGTGGGGTGTATCCGTGTACCCGACAAGTATTCCCAACTCAGTTGTTGGATCCAGCTTCTGGGCATCTTTGGCCACATGACAGTAAACTGATGATCCAAAGATTCGAAAGTGACTCACATCTGGTCGTTTCCCGAAAAAGGCCTCCATAGGTGTCTTCATTCGAGTATACGGTGTGGGCTTCTGTTCTGCAAGTATACTGTTGTATTGCATGCTTCAACCCACAAATGCAGTGGTAGGCTTTGGTTATGCAACATCACTCGAGCTACTCCCACAATTGATATGTTCTTCCTTTCTGCCACCCCTTTCTGTTGTGGGTTATGGGGTGCCGACAATTCCCGTTTAATTCCTTCTGCAGTGAAAAAGTCTTTAAACTGTTGGGAGACATACTCTCCACCATTATCGCTACGCAAGGCTTTTATTTTCTTTCCAGATTCTTTCTCTACCAAGGCTTTAAACTCACAAAACCTCAAGAAGGTCGGATCCTTCTTTTGCATAAAGTACATTCAGCATCTACGAGAAAAATCATCAATAAAAATAATATAGCACCTTTGTTTTGGCGGTGGAGGTTGTAGAGAAGGGTCCACAAAAATCTAAGTGAACTCGCTCCAGGATTGCTCCATCTCTACCATCTCGATCCGAAAAGGAAGATTTTGCATACTTACCTAAGGTACAACCTTTGCATGTATTCGTCTACTTAAGTTTTCCCTTGGGTAATCCGGTAGAAATCTGCTGCATCATCTTCAGGGCTCCATGGTGCAAGTGGCCCAGTCTTTTATGCCATAGCTCGCCAACATCTTGGCTTTGCACCATCTCATCTTTGGAACTCAATGTAGCACAGTCGTCTACCTCCAGCTTGTAGATATTCTTTACTCAAATCCCAACTCGCATTGTTTGTCCAGTACCGATATGTCTCAGGAATACCTTTCCTTTACTAAATACTACATCATAGCCTTTATCTTCTAGCATAGCGATAGACACAAGATTCTTCTTCAGACCCAGTACATACTTTACATCATTCAGGGTGAGGGGAGCTCCATGCTCCTTATGAAACACAACCATACCTTCACCTGAAACACGGTACCTTCCATCATCGCCCATCTCGATCTGCATCTAGAGATCCTTCTCCTCCAAGGTACTAAAAAGATTCTTGTCACCTGACATGTGGAATGAAGCTCCACTGTCCAAGTACCACACACATCCCACCATGGATGAAACCATGCATGCAATAAGCAAGAAATCCAACTCAAACTGTGAGGCCAGTGCCTCACCATCAAATCCCTTTGAGGAACCCTTCTTGGATTTCTTCTATGGACAATTCGTAGCATAATGGCCCACTTCATGACAATGAAAGCATCGCACTTTTGATTTATCAAACTTCTTCCCGCCATGGGAAGAACCAGATTTGGGATGGGATGCCTTCCCTTTCCCTTTCCTCGCCTTACTCACTAAGGCTAGACTTTCCTCATCATCTTGCTTCGATGAGGATCCATCTCTGGTGCTTCTTCTTATTTCCTCCTGCATCAGATCTGACAAAAGTCGTTCCCAATCTGGTAGTTTTTCTCTTCCATTAACCAAGTCTTGGTAGCTATGCCAGCTCTTAGGAAGACCAAGGAGTGCAAGACTCACCATGTCATCATCAGCGGTTGTGATCGCTACACTTCCAAGCTCATCCCTGCAAGTGGTGAGCTTGCTTGGATATGTTGAGATCATGTCGTCCTTTTCACACTTGATTTTCCGAAGCTTATCTTTCAGCGCCAGCTTCCTCTAATCACTGTTATTTTGTTATAGATATTTCAATGTTTTCCACATCGAAAACGGTGTCTCCTTCCAATGGAGACTCGAGACTATGTAGTCTTGAACTCCCTCCAGAAGGATTCTCCTTGCTCTAGCCACACATTTCTTCCATTTCGCCAATTGAGTAGCATCAGTCGGCTTGGGGACTTCTTGATCAATGAAGTCCTTTAGACCATTATCCTCTAATACTGATTCCATGTGATCCTTCTAGGCTATATAATTCAAGCTACCATCAAGGGCATACTGGAGTCTTAAATCGTTGAACACCATTGGTGAAATTGAGATGTGATAAGAACTCGATTTCTATATTCAGGAACCACAAACTTCAAACTTCTCCCTTCTTGTATACTGTTCGTCTCCTTTGATCACCTTTGCTCTGATACCATGTAGAAATTCCCACTGTAGATCAACAGATTATGCAATAGACAAAAGCAAAATACAAGATCTACTTCTACAACAAACTTTGCGAAAGCTTAATCGAATTGAGCAAGATCAATAAGAACACATATAACTGAGAATGAGAAATCAATCACACATAACACAGAAGAAATAACCCGAGGAAAGCCTCAACCTAAAACCCCAATCTCTGTATTATCATACAAGTGGAAATCTTGTTCAAGTTACAAAAAGAATCAGCTCTCAAGCTATCCTGCTCTCTATGCAATCAAACAATACAGCTCACAGACTAAATAGACATTGTATATGTCCTCCTCAAGCCCTCCAAGCCTCCTATTTCCTTGCGCAGTTTTTCTTGGGGTCCAGTGATGCCACATGTGTGAATTGGCCTCATCACACTCACAAAACCTGAAGAAGTAACTGCGCAATCCTCAAGGAAAGAATTCCTTCTACATGCAAGAGATATTCACAATGGAATATTCTAGCAATTGATTGTACACTGCCCCTCCATCTGATCTCAACTAGGTCTCTATTTGAACTGACATGCATGAGTTATTTATGAGAGAATATTTAGTTATCTGAAGTGCAGCAGTTACATGCATGCATGCATTAACTAACTAAACTCACAATTAATTCAACAAATTGTTTGAATTAATCCAACTGGACTTAACTCAGTTAACTGAGCCAACTAATTACAACTCATCCTTATCTCTTTAATTGATGGATAATTTCCTCAATTAATGGAGAAACTGTTGCATGTCCCCACATAGACTTCATGTTTGATTTTCTACAACTAATTAACTCATGGTGAATTAATTAATTATTTTACAAAAAGCTGCTAAGATCAAATTTGAATTTTTGCTTCTCTATTTTAGTTTAGGGACTAACTAAAATAGGAAGGTATCCCGAAATGTTATTTATAGTAGTACTAAACTTAGCACTTCTATATTTAGCATTTCTTGTTGCTATTTTCAACAATCACTAGGCCTAAAACAAAACATAGACAACCAGGATTTAGTGTAGTCCCGCCAAAACTGATCAAGGAATCACTAGGCCCTAAACAAACTTGGATGCCTCAGATTTTCTTCACTAATACTTTGAGGAATTTTCCTATCTCCACCCTCAAGCTTTACTGCAATCCCGCCAAAATCAGTCAAGGGATTATTAGGCCCTTGGGAATTTCTAAAGACCACCTCACCCAATTCCAAAACCATATGGCAATCCAAATCTCAACCGAATAAAAGAACCCCATCACACCATGACTATCCAAAAATGGAAAGGCAAGGATGAAACCACTGTCACACTCGGAAAAACCCATCCCAATGACAGCAAGAGAACCAAATACATACATGCATGTACCATGCATTCACTAACTAGCTAAGAAATCACACGTGCAACCTAGAACCTGCAAGCATTCCCGTTGAAGTTGCTTGATCTAGCTTTTCCTTGCTTGTCCTCTACTTTCCTTTGCTTCCTTGTCCTTCATTTGTCTTCCTTTCTACAATGCTAGAATGATCCAAGAATGATTTAAGTGTGCAAGGGTATGAGAGTATAGAGGGAGCCTCAAAAGCCTTTTTATCTTTGAGCCCTTTATTTTCTTCATTTTCCTATATTTTTCCTTGAATTTTCCTCTCATGCAAATTTGTGACCTTTCATCTCCCTTTTCTTCTATTTTCCTTTATTTTCATAAATAAATGTCAATTAATTTCTCTTTACCTTGACCAATTTTCTTAACCATAATAAACCAAATGAACACCCATTAGGATGTTTTCCCCAACATTCAGCTTCGAATACGTGTCCCATGACCTTGGCCTTATTTTGCCTTTATTAACTTTATTGCGTGATCTTTTAACCTGGGGTTGTTACACCAATGCCCAGTCATCCCATCATTCCTCCTTTGCGCACTTTAAATATCTTCCGGGACCATGCCACTCGAATGACATGTCCTAGTGGATCCGCCTGCTACTTTCAATGACCAATCAATAACAAGTCGGGTTGATGTTGTCTCTAACATCTGCCATGTACGCATGATGCCTAGTAAGCCCATGGGTCTTCCCATGCACGCTTTATAATTCCTCCAAGGTCAACCATCTAGGATGGTGGCATGTTGATGTCATCAACGTCATGTGGTGCCATCTGGGTGGTGACACATGTCACTCAGATTTGGCCTACTAGGGTACCCAAAAACACTGAATTTGCCTGCCACGTGTCCTCCTCTCATTGGGCCACGTGATCAGTGTTGACATCATCAAGGTTGACCTATCCCTACCGCTTGTGCATTTATTTGTCCTTTTTTGAACCCATATTAGTGCCCTGTCCCCTGCTGGTTAGCCATATTCATGATCACATGACGCAATCATGCTATGGTCACTGTCACGGTCATGAAAACCCGTTGGTGGTTTGTGGACCCCCTATGCATGTTTTGTGATAGGGGATTGGGTGGGAGGGGCGACGGTGCAATTCTCCTATGTCCTTGATCTAATGATCGACAATATATCACTTACCACCTTTGCCCCCCTTGCGCATTAACAGTCAATCGCGTTGACCCAGTGCAATTTCATCGATGTGTCGATGGGGATGTGTGGTGGAAAATCCACCTGCGAACATTCCCGTTGTTTAAATGGTCACCTTCGTCAGTCATTCCACTGTCTACTTTGCCAAGTTTGGCGAGCTGCCAAATTTAACGTGTACACCACACCATATGTAGTTGCAACTTTGACTTTGGGTTTGAGACCTTTGAGTATCATTTTCTGACTTCAATATATCACTGAAAAACTATTTTATAGCTCTTTCCATCTAAGTGGGTTCCACTTGACTTTGAGGTGTTCTTTTGTATTAAAAATGCCTTCAAAGTCACTACATCTTCTCCATCTATGCTCTACTCATCTTGTCTTTTGTCATCATGTATCAACACCTTTGCCATCTTTTACCATCAATGACAACATATTTCTAACACATGGCCCATACTCTGCCAAGTAACTTCAGTAAAAGTAAATTAAAATATTTACAATTCACTGAGGGCATTACATTAATTATTATAATTATATATATTTTTTATAATTTTTATTTTTTGTAATTTGATCGAGTCAAAATGTTTTAATTAATAATATTATAATTAATCATTTTATTTTATTTTTATTTTTACTTTTATTGTTATCTATTTTATTGAGTCAAAATGCTTACATTAAATACATAACATTACAACATATTTTCCATAAGAGACTCAAGAATCTTATTTGAAATGTATTTAATATTTCTATAAACACAATCTTCTATATTATTGGAAAGAAATAATCAATTTAAATAATTTTTATAGTATTTGAAAGAAATAATCAATTTAAATTAATTTCCTAATGATGCCTATTTAAATTAGTTTTTATCTGGGACTTTTAGATGTTTTCAGCGGATTTCTAGTTGGAATTCAACAACAACAAAAAATTGCGGCCAAATCTTTGTTTTTGTTGTTTAAACCTGGTATATATGGATTCAATACTCTTAGAAATTCTTGGGCACTTTGATTGTGAAGATTTCACTTGTCAAACTTGTGATTTCAATGAATCCCTGATGGATTCTAGACAAATTAAATCGGAAAATAAACCAGAAAACTTTCCAAAAAATGACACTTGAAAACTACTCATTCAAATAAAAGCTTATGTATCATTTTAGTTTAGTTTTTATATGTTCTTAATTATAGGTGTCATTATATTTTTTATACCTACACATAAGTAAATTGTATTATAATCGTTTTATAATAAAAAAAGTTTTACTTTCAATTAATTTTGAAAATTTAACATGATTTTATAAAAATTAATTAAAATTTTGAAAAAAATAAATATTAAATTTAATATTTTTAAAAATAATTTATTAAACTTGAATTTATTTTTCCATACTGGCTAGCAGAATTAATTGTGTCCAGTTTTATTTCAAATCTCGACTAAATGGGTATTGATTTGACAGTTGCACATACCAGACTACGATCATTTACCTTAATTTTTAAATTTTGGGCTATTGAATTAATTGTGTCCAGTTTTATTCAAATCTCAACTAAATGGGTATTGATTTGACAGGTACACATACCAGGAAGGGCAAAGGCTCGAGGAGAAAAATATGACAGTGCCTCGGAACATCAAACCTCCAAAAGACAGCGTATAGAGTTACAGGGAGAATTCCGGAAAATCAAACCGCCTCATTTTGATGGAGAATCAGAAGAAGCCGCAGAAGCCTGGTTAATTAATATGAACAAATACTTCCAAGTTTACGAGTATGACCACCATCTCAAGGCACGGTTAGCCATCTTTCAGTTGCAGGCCAAAGCAACGTTATGGTGGGAGGAAGTCAAGATGGTGCGGGGAGTGAATGAGCAGGACATCACATGGGAAATTTTTCAAAGATATTTTAAAGAAAAGTATCTGATTGAACGATTCTACGATGAAAAGGCCAGAGAATTCCACGACCTGCGACTTGGACAGCAGACCATGGACAAATTTGTCACTAAATTTACATCTCTGCTCCGCTATGTTCCATATATTCGGGAGGAGAAGGCAAAAGTGCAGCGGTTTGTTAGCAATCTCCCTCAGGAAATGCGGGAGAGGATTGAATTTGACAACCCGAGATCCATGGATGAAGCAATACGGAAAGCCAGAATATGCTTCCAGCAAAATAAACAAAAAGGGGAAAGTGCAGGGAAGCGTTGGATGGATAAAAAGAACAGCAGAATAGCCATGGGAAACAAGGGAGCTCGTGGCAATTTTAGTAAAGGATCTGCAAAGGGTTCTAATAGCATGAACCAATCTAAGAATTAGCTCCGACTTAAGCCGCCTAATGATTCCAGAATAGTGAATCATTGGGCAGAGTTGATAACGAGGTGACAACCAGGCCGCCAGTTCAGTGTTGGGGGTGTGGCGGACCGCACTATATTAAGAACTGCCCTCATCGGAAAAGTAGTGATCAGGTGTCTCAGGTTTATGAAGCCTCAACTGTGGGAGACGTGGCTCGGTCCCTGCCAAGAATAAATGCAGCTCTCGAAGACCGGCAAGCTGATTATCAGCCAACAATGATAGAGTTCGAAGGTAAGATTTTTGATAGAATTGTTTCTGTTTTAGTTGACCTAGGCGCTACATTGAGTTATGTTAGTCCCAAGATTGTGGAAAACTGTAAATTGCAACTTACTAAATTTAAACAACCATGGTTAGTCCAGCTCGCCATAGGGGCAAAAAGGTGGGTGCTAGCCAAGGTCAGCAGCTGCCCATTAAAAGTCGTTGGTCAAACCGTGACTACCGAATTGAATGTACTCCCTCTTGGATCATATGACATACTGATCGGAATAGATTGGTTGGAGAAGCGGTGGTCTGTTATAAACTGCAAAACAAAAATAATATCCTATCAGGATGCACTAGGAAATAAACAAGAAATTCAAGGTATTCTTAAGCCTGTGCAAGTTCGGCCAATTACTGCTTCACAACTAGCGAAATGTATCAGGAAAAAGTGTCAAATATATGTAGTTCAAGTGGGACTCACCAGTTCAAAGAATAACGAGAGTACTTTGGAAAATATATCGGTGGTACGTGAGTTTTCAGACGTGTTTCCTGAGGAAATACCAGGACTGCCACCTAAAAGGAAT
Source organism: Pinus taeda (assembly GCA_000404065.3). NCBI lineage: Eukaryota > Viridiplantae > Streptophyta > Pinopsida > Pinales > Pinaceae > Pinus > Pinus taeda. The sequence continues at coordinate 171,637 of APFE031117947.1, forward strand.
TTGGATTTCACAATAGAGCTAGTACCCGGTGCAGCCCCAGTGTCCCGAGCACCTTACCGAATGAGTGTACCGAAACTAACAGAATTAAAGATGCAATTACAGGAATTATTGGACAAGAATTACATTCGTCCTAGTGTATCACCATGGGGAGCCCCTGTACTGTTTGTCAAGAAAAAGGACGGGACTTTCCGTATGCGCATTGACTATCGGCAGTTGAATAAATTAACAATCAAGAATAAATACCCGTTGCCCCAGATTGATGAATTATTTGATCAAGTGAAAGGTGCCACGGTATTCTCGAAAATTGATTTAAGATCCGGGTATCACCAAATCAGAATTAAGGAAGAGGATATAGCTAAAACTGCTTTCCGAACCCGTTACGGACATTATGAGTTTGTGGTGCTGCCATTTGGGTTGACCAATGCACCGGCAACATTTATGTGTTTAATGAATAGTGTGTTTCATAAATATCTGGATAAGTTTGTATTAATCTTCATTGATGACATATTAATATATTCCCGAAACATCCAGGAACATGAAGAGCATCTTAGACTGGTGCTGCAAACACTCCGGAAGCATCAGCTATACGCTAAGTATAGCAAATGCGATTTTTATAAGGAACAGATCCAGTGTTTGGGACACATCATAACCAAGGAAGGCATTGCGGTGGACCCCGAAAATATTAGAACTATAATAGAATGGCCAATACCAAAGGACGTGGTAGATATAAGGTCATTCATGGGCTTGGCGAGATACTATCGGCGATTTGTGGAAGGATTTTCACGGGTTGCCTACCCCATCACCTCCTTACAAAAAAAAGGAAGAACTTTTAAATGGACTGCAGAATGTCAGCAAAGTTTTGAACAGCTTAAACATTTGCTCACAACTGCCCCAGTATTGAGCATCACAGATCCGGAAAAAGATTATGTGGTCTGCACGGATGCAAGTAAAGAGGGTGTAGGAGGTGTGTTAATGCAGGAAGGAAAAGTGATCGCGTACGAATCCAGGAAGTTGAAAGAACATGAACAAAAGTATTCGGCATATGACTTAGAATTAACCGTTGTTGTGCATGCACTAAAGATGTGGCATCACTACCTCTTGGGAAAGAAATTCTTGCTGATGACGGATCATTACAGCTTGACCAGCTACTTCAACCAACCCACTTTAAATGCAAGGCAAGCTCGGTGGGTGGACTTTTTGAGTGGGTTTGATTTTGAGATTAAACACCTGAAAGGAAAGGAAAATCGAGTGGCTGATGCCTTAAGCCGAAAAATGCATTGTCTATATGAAATTGCTACTAGTAAAGGATGGTCTACTTTCTATGAAGAAATCAAGCAAGTTGTTGAACAAGACCCGGAATACTAGCAGAAGAAACAGCAAGTGCAGGAAGTGACCAGTCACATAAGGCAATAGGGTTACGAGTTAAAGGCTACGGGTATTTTGTATTACAAGAAAAGAATATACATACCCAATCACGTTGAAGTCAAGAAAAGGATCCTGGATGAGTATCATAGGAGTCCCTATGCGGGACACCCGGGGTACCAAAAGTTCATCACTGCCCTTCGAAAAGAGTGTTATTGGCCTGGAATGAAAAAGGAAGTAATGAACTATCTAGCGCGATGTATAGAATGTCAGCAGGTTAAGGTCGAACATCAGCACCGTGCAGGACTGTTACAACCTTTACCTATACCAGAATGGAAGTGGGAAGTTATCACCATGGATTTTATCACCGGGTTACCTAAATCCAAGAAGGGTAATGATTCCATCATGGTCGTGGTGGACAAACTCAGCAAATCAGCTCACTTCATTCCAGTACAGTCCACATACAGGGCAGCACAAATAGCAAACATTTTTATGCAGAACATTTTTAGGCTCCATGGTTTACCCAAAACCATAATATCCGATCGCGGTGTTAAGTTCACATTGGCTTTCTGGAAAACTTTATTTGAAGGTTTGGGAACTCAACTAAATTTCAGCACCGCTTATCATCCGCAAACCGACGGACAAACGGAGCGGGTGAATCAAGTGGTGGAAGACATGTTGAGATCTTACGTGATGCAGCAACCAAGTCGATGGGAAGAGTATCTACATTTAGTAGAGTTCGCCTATAATAATGGTTATCATGCATCTTTGCAGATGAGTCCATTTGAAGTACTCTATGGACGGAAGTGTCGTACACCATCCAGTTGGGGTGGGCCCGAAGATAAACTTGTGTTGGGACCAGAAATGCTAAAGGAAATGGAGCAAATGGTTAAGAAAGTACGGGCCAACTTGAAGGTAGCCCAAGACAGGCAAAAAAGTTACGCAGATCAGAAAAGAAATTTAAAGGAATTTCAAGTAGGAGAGCATGTATATGTAAGAATCCGGGCAAAGAAAAGCACGTTGCAGTGGAGCGGTTGCGCCAAATTAGCACCCCGCTTTTGTGGACCCTTCCAGATTCTGGCTAGAATTGGGCCAGTGGCTTACCAACTAACCCTACCCAGCCACATTAGAGTTCACAACGTGTTCCATGTGTCAGTATTAAAGAAATACATTTATGATCCTAATCACATAATTAGTTGGCAAGACATTCAGGTAAGAATGTGCCTAGAGCAGCATAAAATAAATCAAATGATAAGAATAAGACTGATCAAAGTATTGTGTGTTTCAGGTGGAACCGGAAGGAGAATTTTTGGTCGAACCAGTGAGCATATTAGATCGGAGAAGGGTCGTGCTGTGGAAACGAGCCATCACCCAGGTTAAAGTGCAGTGGTAGCACTTCGGACCGGATGAAGCCACCTGGGAAGATGAGCAGAATATTAAAGAAGTTTACCCTGAGTTGTTTTTGGGTGAACAACATCGAGACGATGTTGACTTTCAGGAGGGGGAGATGTAACGCCCCTGGTAAACATAGATAATATTTTGCAAATAAAAGGCAGTAAATTTAAATAGTAACTATAATTTATGCTGGTGAATTGAGTGACTATGTTACTTATGGTTGTTTAATTAATCATGTTAATTGAATTGCTGAGTAATTCATTAAATAGAGTTGCAAGAAGAGCAACTCGCATGAACATAGCCTTTATGGGAGAAAGATTTATAAGAATGCTTTTTAAAAGAAAAAAAAAAAAATATATATATATATATATATATATATATAATAGGAAATGACATCTGTCCAGAAAGAGGAAAAACCTAACTACCTCTGGAGACAGTTGAGACTCCTACAAAAGGAGGTTGCTATGTCTGGTGAGGACCAGATAGCAACAGGAAAAAGAAAAGAAAGATTGCTCTGAAAGCAAGAAGGAAATTGCTACGTCTGGTGAGGACCAGATAGCACTTATTGGGAGGTGGACGCCTCCCTAAACCGCTACGTCTGGTAAGGACCAGATAGCGGGACTCTGTTAGTAACAGAGGGTTTGCAGACAGCCAAAGTTCTGCAAAAGAGCTTGGGGGTGGAAGGTCGAGAAGGACCCTCCTAAGGTTGGGTGGAATACAAGCGTATTACGAGGTTTGCTTTTATCCAGGTATGGAATGATTGAGGATCTTGATGTTTTATCATTATGTTCTAGCAATTAGAATAAATATTTACTCGTTGTTATGAAACTGTACATGCTATATCTTTTCAAGATAATTACAATGCGGAAAGAAAAACAAAAGATTTCGTCGGGTTGTAAGCCACCAGTACTATAAATCATAAACCAGAAAATCTCAGGAAAACAACTGAGCCAGTACCAATATTAACAAGGTAAAGAATGACAATTTATCGATTGTATTACATTGTAATCTACGCGTATGTACAGCAAGGAAATAAATTAAATAATGGCCAGATGTTATATTAACTATTCAAGCAAACCTATTACACAGTATACCGCCGAGAAAATAAAGCTCAACCAAAAGTATGCTTACTGTGATTATAATCAGCGCAGAATAACTACACATTACAATTCTTTATCTGTAAAACTCATAAACAAATTCATATCGCCTGAAATTGTCGGCGTATAAACAGATTCAAGAACATAGGCTAAAATCAAAATATGTTTGAGGGCATGAACTCTCCCACTCGTATCGGATATAAGACCTCGTGGAGGAGGCAAACCCGTAGAGTAGGGCGAGGCCTCAGAATGGTCGGCACTCTGTGAGCCCTATGCAGGCTATAATACCAACCATACCAAATAACCAAATATCATTGCGAGAAAAACGTGATATGGAGCAGGCCTGTTGACATAGACATACAGTCGAAGGCATTGCTATCCTTTTAATACAAAATATGGAAAAGTAATAAATTGGGGCACACCTGTGTATTTCAAATAAAATGGAGAACATGACATTTATTGCATGTATCATTTCTTAACTTAAGAGCAGACTGAGGAAACATATGAATCATATATCATATCTTAACTTAGCGCAGGTTGGGAAAACTTATGTATCAAAGATAATATAACCATTTCAATAAATGAGTATAAAGAAAACGACGGTCCTCGACATATATATATATATATATATATATATATATATATATATATATATATATATATATATATATATATATATATATATATATATATATATATATATATCTTGAAGAAAAAACAGTTCATCCAACCTGTGGCAAGTAAAGTGGTACAAAGGTGCATAAAATGTCAGGGGTAACCGTAGGGAAACCCTCGGCCCCAATGATAACATTCTCTAAATAAAACAAACAACATGATGCCCAGAAGGGTTTATAAAAGAAAAATCGCAGAGCTGCTCGGACGGAGCTCAGCGTACTTCGCAGTAAGAGATTTATAAGAAAACATCAAATATTTGCCTGCATAAACACCGAGTACATACAATGTGCTTCGGATAATCCCTTAATCAGGATAAGGACGAACCGCCTGTCAAATAAACAAGAACTTAGAATATATATAAGTCATAACGATAGGAGGAGGGCACTTTCGCAATATTGCTCACCTATAAGGAGCGGGTCGGCAAGCCTGGCTGCAACGCAGGAGCTAAAATCGAACCCTTCCTCTGAATTATCAAGAGTTTATACATGCTAATGAACGGTGGCGTGGAAATAAAACGCTTTGCGTGAAAAATGACATAAAAATAACGATGAGCAGGAAACCTTCACCTGAGAACCTTCATCTGGTAAGTGCGAAGTCGGGATGGAACCTGCACAATGCAATGTAGCAGCAAGGTTCGGCGGCATCGGTGGTTCAACAAAACATAGAGCAACCTCAGTCGAACAATCTGGAGGAGGAAAGGAAAAGACCATATGATATACCCTTTATTCGAGGCGGGCCACCTTGAGGTTTGAAGGCCGTTTATCCAGACCCTTCTGCTTCCACCATCGGATGGATAAGGGAGCTACCGCCAATCTGTAATGCAAAACGCGCCATATCCTCTGCCTTTAATACTGTGCCTCGGTCGGGCGGCCAAATTAATGAGCCAGTCTGGAGCATAGACGGAGGTTGGCCATCTGCGTGCCAGGTGTAGCCGTAAAAGTCCAACAAACCTCGGATATGGCCGGAATGAACCAGGGAATAAGTCCGTTGGATTAAAAATCCATTTCACAATTTTGGAAAAGCGGCAGTAAGCACCCACATATACAGCAATGAGTTAAGTGTATTAAAAACATTGGTACCAAAGTAAATCCCGAGATTTGAACCATACTTCCTCAGTTAATACATGCAATGATAATATAAACTTAGGATAGGAAATGAACAAATGTGAAATTGTTACGAGGTGTCGTGATACGATCACCTGGAGAGTAACGCATATAATATATGTTTATTCCATTGTGTGAGTTATAAGTTCATGCAATGAAACGTTTTGAATTTAATAAAGGTGCTGTAATTATTTATGAGTTGACAATCGAGATATAAGGGAAAGATATATAATAAATAAATAGATTAAAAAAAAAAAATTATTGTATTATAAGGACGGGAATATCACAGTACCGGTTTATCAATATCACTTATCCAAAACCCATAAACTCATTTCAAAATCAAAATATTTTATGAATACTTTATTTTATAACATTTTTATACTATATTAATTTTTAATATTTTATTAATTTAAAATCTTTATATATATATAATTTAAACATATTAATTATTTTGTATATAGTACTAAATATTTAATTTACATAAAAACATACAAAATAGAAAAAATATATATATATTGTAATTTTTATTTATTTTTTACATTAAAAAACCAAAACAAAATTTGGAAAATTAACCCATTGAACAACCTAAAATATATTCTCTACGTTTTTTCTTTTATATTTAAGCATCTCTTTAAAACAAAACATTAACGCTCCACACATATTCTATATTTTCTGGTTCTTTTTATTTTTTTCCTCTTTCTTTTTCTTTTTCTTTTATATTTACACATCTCTTTCAAAAATAAAAATAAAAAACACGTCAACCCTTCCTCTCTTATACGCAATTCTTTTTCTTTTATATTTGCACATCTCTTTTAAAAATAAAAATAAAAAACACGTCAACCATTCCTCTTTTATACGCAAAACTCCACACATATGCTCGATTCTCTTTTTCTTTATATTCCTTTTTCCTGTGTCTGGACACTCTTTACAACTTTTTAAATCAACACCCTCCATAGCTACATGCACTTATTCTTTTTCTTTTCTTTGTTCGTCTTTCTCATATTCGAAGACTTAGTAAAGACTTCTAGGTTGGCCCACTCTATATCTTAAATAAATATATATATATATATATTTCATTTTCTTTTTTCTTTCTCATATTCCAAGATTAGTCAAGACTTTTAAGTTGGCCCACTCTTTATATTAAATAACCCACTATATATATATTTCATTTTCTTTTCTCTTCTCATATTCCAAGACTAGTCAAGACTTTTAAGTTGGCCACTCTTTGTATTAAATATATATAAAATTTCACGTATTATCTTTATTAATTATTCTTTCACAACTTTATAACTCTTCCTATATTACATTGCAATATTACAACTTTCTTATTTAACTTTTTATGTATTATATTAACATTTATATCAAATTAAATTATATATATATATATATATATATATTTTACAACGTTGTCTCCAAAATGGTATTTAAAAATATTAAAATAATAATTGAAATTAACAAATAGTTAATAACAATAGAAATTAATGTAGTCTATAATTAAAATATATCACTTTACATTTAATTTTATATGGAATTTAAAATAATCAAAAGTAGAAAAAAAAAACATAAAGAATAAATTAATTTTTTCACTAGTTAATATGGAAATGAGTAAAAAAAATAATTTACTTAGCCCAAGGGGTGTAGAATAGACTGTGATGGGGTGCACTGCTAAGTTACTTCGTGATCCGTGTGCAAAATTTTAGCAATGTTAAGGGTTGGTGTGACCCAAGTGATCCCCAAGTGATTTTAAGGGCTTAGATGCCACAAGTCAAGCCTGACTTAATCTCTGGAGAACTCAAACCACTTGATAAATAAACAAAAAATGTAATTTCTTTAGTACTTAATATGGAAATGATATGGAATAGCATTATTAATATTAGATAATGTGTAATTTATTCTACATTCACTTTACATGTGATATTTAAAACAAAAATATATTAATAACAACAAATATTTGTAAATTATTTCAATGTCCATATTAATAACATAGTTTTATATCTATTTTATATAGAGAAAATAAAGTAATTTAAATTAACAAACATATATATATATATATATTCACTTTGGGGGAGATGTGTAATTTATTTATTTTATTTTTAATATGGAATTCATATATAATATTTTAAAAAATATTAATAACAAAGAAAAGTTTAACGTAGGTTATAAATAAAATATTTCAGTAGGGACGTTGAGTAAAAGACTTTAACATGGCTTGAGTGGGCCTAATGGTTAAGAGGGTCACATGTTCAAAATCGAAGAGGGGTGGAGTATGTATGTCTTTGTAGCCCTAAAATTAGATAGTAATATAGAGAGAAAGCTTTATAGAATTCTTATTCCATTAATAGTTGTTTTTTAATTCAATGTATGAGGGATATTTGTAATTCATTCAATGCTTAATATGGATTTGATATATAATATTTAGAAAATATTAATAATAAAAATAATTAAATGTAATGTGGAGAATTTAAATTATAAATAAAATATTTCAATGTCAACTACATATATATCCATATTAATTCCAGATCTACCAAGCTTAAAGGGATCAAATAACTTTTCACTCTAAGAAATGTTTTCATCTCAAGAGATTTGATCCTTATAGATTCTCATTTACATTATAACAATTTATATTGCAATTTAAATAATTCAAATTTATAATTTGAAATTTTATTAAACTTAAATTTAATTCACTCCCCACACACACAAACACATATATATTATTTTTCCTTTTTTCATATTTGAAATGTCTTAATTTTTAAAAAAATTGACATGTTTCTTCTTTCTTTCTTTTTTAAAGTGGCAAAATTTATGGTAATTTGATTGTTAATTTGTGGTAAGCACATCCATCACTTGCAGTTATTGTTAATTTAAACTAACTAATCACCATTATTCAATAAAAACCATGCCACTTAAAATGATATGTTGGTAGATCTTGCTAGATGATTCTCAATCTTAGTTTGTTAACATATTTCTTTGTGTTGGAATCACAATTGTGTTAGACCAAAATGCGTAGGCATTATTCTTGGCTACAATTACCAGAGTTAGGATCCACAAGATGCAGTTAGTCCATGTCACGAAACAAGCGGGGAGTGTTGAACTCAATTTCCAATAATCTCCCCCCAACGTGAGTTGGGTGGGTTTCAAACTTGAGACTTGTTGCCATACCACTTGTTGGAATCACAATTGTTGTTAGACCAAAACACGTAGGCATTAGTCTCTGTTATAATCGCCAAAGTCAGGATCCACAATAGGTAGTTATTCCAAGTCATGAAACACACTAGAGCACTGAACCCAATGTCCAACACTTTGTGTCGAAGGAAGACTAGCTCTTAGCCAATCAAACATAGTTCTTAAGTTTTACTCCAAGACCAACATTATGTTGAAGATGTAGATATGGAAGGTATTTTGGCTTGTGCCTTAGCTGGTGAAGACCACGAATAGTCTTTCTCTCACATGAGTGTGAATTCATGAGATAGACTTTAGTTATGATGAGTTTATTTCCCGTTTACTGGAATGGTCATCAATTTTACATGTGTAGTGTTGGACCTTTAGTTCGTTGGAGTCTTCTTCAGTTAGACTACGGGATGAGGTGTTAGTGACAAGTTATGTTAATTCACAATCACGACTAGAGTAAATCAAGGAGGAACTCGAGCTAGTTAACTGAGAGTTAGTCCAGATGTAATTGGGACTTGTTCCAGTTAACTAGCAAAGGAAACTTGTGACACTTGTTATCGCTCAGGTTGTCCCTTGGCTCCTTAAGGGATACGGCCGAGGTAACCACAGACCAAGCTTTGGACTGCTGGTCCTAGCCTACCAGCAGTCGGAGAGGGCTCTCTCTTTGGGTTTTAGCTTTGTTTAGGGAATGATTTCAAGCTAGATATGATGCGCATGGGTTTTTGTTTGAGTTTGGCGGGATGGATGATCTATTCAGGCAAAGTTGGCATGCAAAGCGTAAGAAGTTTAGAGCATTGGGCATGGAGTCAAGGATTAAGGGCTGCTGGTGTGTTTTCTTTGACGGAAGAGGAATACAGAGCAGGATAGCTACACATGGACCAATATTCAAGCTGGAAATGAGATGAAATGGAGTTCAGGGAATGAAAGGCAATTAAGTAGCTTTCATCACGCTAATAGAGGGAAGGTGAGTGAACATTATATAGGAGCAATCAAGATTTCCTAAACGATATTCATATATGAAGGAAACTAGTGTAAATATGAGCCAAGAGGTATTCATATTCATAGGCTAATTTAGAAGAGAACATAGAGAAATAACAAGAATTGAGCACAGAGTGTTGTTAAGCGAATTCTGAGCTAGTCTTCTTTTCTGTTATTTAGATCGTGACACAAAGGCGATATAAACACATTAAAACTGAAAACAGAGGCAAGAAAAACTTATTGAGCCATGAAGAAAGCACGAGAATCCTGTAATTAGCTCTTCAGCCATCAAATCCACAACAGACAGTTCATAATCCAAATGTTCCAGCCATCTTTGATCGTAGAAACTCTCAGGTTTATAGCACAAGTCTCGAATGACTCAGTCAAACAACCACCCCTTAAAACAGTCCATAGGGTGGTTTAAATAGAAAATATTTACAGACTTAGATCTCTGGATAAGGTCTCAAGGAAAATATCTCAAAATATATGTCAAACAAATCCAAACAGATCTTAAGTAAATCAGTTTTTTGTGCTAAATTCTACTCAAAATAAATGCGTGAAAGACTATATGAGCTGCGCTGGGGCAGCTGGCATCTCAGAATAAATATCTAAGGCTGCGCATGAGGCAGCAACCTCAAAAATGGATTTAAAAGTGTCATTTGAGCCATGCGCTGGCCTCATAGTCATAACTGCGCATTTGGCCTGCAGCGCTGCCCTCAAATGTGGCTCGATACTCTGTATTTTTAATAACTGGGCATTCAATCCTTTTGTCTGCACTTTCAAGTGGTCTTAAGGCCCAAAACTATGAGTCGGTGGGCCTTTAAGGGTCAGAGCCGCTTTATTGACTTTGTAGGGTCCTTCTAATGTTCACCTGCTCTGGAAAATAAATATCTTCAACTTAAAAAATCTTCACTGATACTCTCTGCCTCACCCTGATACACTTTGGCATGCATCTGGGCTCCTTCTTGACCTCTGAATGCCTTTGAACTGTTTAATCATCCATTAATGGTCGATGCTTGGCCTTCTGCTGCTTTTGGAGTCGTTATCGGCCCCTTTGATAACTGTTGATCCTTTACATATTCCATCTTTGTTGAGATCATTTGTGTCTTTTCTTCTAACAGCTGAATCATTAAAACTCTGTTTTGTCTCTCTAGGAGTTCCACGCATATTTCTAGTTTCAAATCGGGCCGCTTTTCTCCCAAAGGTGTATCCTAAATCATTTGCTTTAATAACTTGGTGAAGATCAGACTCCATCAACTCAAATACAACATATATATCTTTGAATTCCCGTCGAGATGGAGGAAGCATAATGTGCTTAATCTCAACAATGTCTGGATGGCGAAGCAGTCTAAGTAGCTTGATTTCTCTCAGAATGCGTGTGGCATCAGATAGATGTTCAAATACATCATTAATCTTCTTAATTGCCACTTTCTCACCAGTATGAGTATCAGTCGCAGAACTTACTACACCATAGTTTCCCTTGTGAAGTCTTTGGTAAAAGTCTCCCATTCTTCCTTTGAAAAATGTTTCCTCTCAGGTGTCTTATGGTGCATCGAATAATAATCCTACTCCTCAATCTGAGAATTTGAAGATGGAGTGTGAACGAAAGATGGCTCATATACTCGTGAACTAGGAGATGGAGTTTTCTTGGCTGCATATAAAGATAAACCTACACCAGGAATTCATCAAAATTCAAATCAATAAAGTATGCTGGTTGAGGAAGTCTGCATATAGAAGACCTACAATAAACAGACTGGCATCCGTGAACTTGGAGATGTTGTACTCTGGGGTGCAGTTACAGGTGTACCAGCCATGCATGAGCTATATGGACTCCATTTGAAGGCCGTACCTTGGGATCTTAATAGCTCAGCATCTTCTTTAGGAAACCGCCTAATAAACTCGGCATGAGAATGATTTGGAGAGGAACTTTTAGCCCGTCTTGAAGTGTGCTGCTTGCTTCTTAAAAATAGGCCCCCTGGTCTGGAATGCCAAAATGTAAGTCGCATATGTCTAGCAGCTTGATGTAAAAGTTACTCCAACAATCAACGTCAGTAATGCCAAGAATGAATCATGGGAACTCTGAAGAATCATAACAGATGCCACTATGCGAATTGCCCATGCAACAAATTGGGCTGTACCTATGTTTACACTCCCATCTTCCAAAAGAACTAGTTTTCTCACTCCCCAATAACCCAACCATGCTCCTGTAAGGATAATACATAACAGAAGAAACACCGCTACAGGATTAAAAATTTCCTCGCCAAAGCCTAATTCTTGAAGCATGGAATGAACCAATCCTGATACGTAACGTAGAATTACTGACCCAAGCCTAACAATTGATCCATACAAAACAACATATATTGTGCTTTTCCGTCCTGTTGGCAGCAACTTCATACCCTAGAAAAGAATGATTAAAATCACAATAATGATTCCAAAGGTCATTGCACTGCCATAGTAAAACGGCACGGACTTACTCACAACAGGTGCCAGCATTAACATCACCAGACCCAACCCCAAAAAACCAAACGATATGGTAAAAATTCTTCTTCAACTGAAATTGTGAGAGAATTAAACAACATGCCTGGCATTCTAATATCAATAAATTTTGTTTCAAAAGGTGACATGAGAGCAGTCCATGAACCCCTTCTCAAGTGCTTTCCACTCATTTTGCAGACATTGTCCCAATCCCAGTGATGCATTCCTGTGAAAACAAATTTCAATCTTCGTTGGATTTAATTTTGATATTCCTTCCGAATATTGCACCTTGACTCGACGTGAATGAGCATATTTCTTGAGATGCTGCAACCCAATCAACACTATGAAATCGAGCCCCCAAGGATGTTCTATATCTTGCATAGCTAGTAATCAAAGATCTGTCAGTCCAGGGAAATCGCCTCTTTCACATAGGCTTCAGCCTGGACAGAGCACTAATATGATTAATAAGTGTGTCTTCATTTCCATCTTTTCTACTTGAATAAGTCTTTGGTAGGATTTTATCTCCCCCGGTAATTTTCCTCTTATCAGACAAATAAGACAGCAAATAATGAAATGCCACTTGTCGAACTTCTTGCAGAGCTGCCTTACTCCTCTGCCTCAATCTTTCTGACAGGGATGTCCTATCAATAAAGAGAATCAATGAAGCAGTTTCAGTTGTTAATGGAGGCACAAGCTTGTATCCTTCAGCTTGCAGCTCAGTCACAAGTGGATAGGGTGTCAACACAAACTCCTCAAGATCATCTCCGCTGTCAAAAGTTTTGGAGCAGTTTGGGCAGTCTGGAAATTGTAACATGAGTAATGATTTCTGTTGGGCATCAATGCTTAAAGCAGAAATAACAATTCTGTTAGATAATAGCCCAAATCTTTGTCGTTTAAGTGGAGGCATATTATCCCTTGCAATCCTAGACAGATTAGTGTACAAAACTTTAAAATAATTATACTCTTCATGAGTGCAAGAAGATCCATAAAACAAGGCATGACTTGAGGGATGATCACTCCCTTGCCAATTAGTCACTACAATTGTATTTTTTTCTGTCCCAATTGTTTAGTAGCCAAAACAAAAGCTGCCTCATCTGGTGATTCTCCAACATATTTGATATTGCCCCCATTAGGTTCCCCCTCAACAACTACTGTATGACATAAGGCAAGAATTTCTAGAAATCTATGAATCATATATCTTCTTTGGTCTTCCTGCCACCTCAGATTTTCAAGTCTATGATCCCTCAAGTTGAATCCTTTTTGAAGAGTTGAACAAAAGATTTCTTCTTCATTAAAGGAAAGCTTCTTGCCAGCCCTTTCTAGCACAGCCTTCTGTACCTCAGTAACACCTGTCCCATAAGGCACACCAACAATTGAAAATTTGAAGAATTCCATCTCATTACGTGTAAGAGTGCCTGTCTTGTCCGAAAGGATGGTGCTAACCTCACCCAATTCTTCATTCAAATTTGAAGTTCGAGCAGGAGGAGGCTTGTCAATTTCTTCATAGTACATGCGTACATCCATATTTATAAAGAACGCTTGCATTACCTTCACTATTTCCATAGATACATAAAGTGATATTGGAACAAAGTAACCATACAGCACAAAACTTGTAAAGAACTGTAAAATTCCAGCCACAAAAGAATTGTCCTTATTAATTTGAGTAGACTCTATGCTATTCTTACCATGTGCATCATCAGGTCGCAAATATGTTTGGTTCTTGTAGTCCTTGGACAGCAAGATAGAAAATGCACAACTGCTAACAAGTGACAGTATAATAAGAAGTAATAGCTGGAATATAACTACTTCACAAAAATTGTCCTTCTGAACACATGGTTTTTTCAATTGGGTATAATCTTGTCCCACACATGAAAACAGAGAGTGCTATTGCCATTGCCAAGGTTGGGATACAAAACCCCAAACCCCATCCAACATTCTTCTTGAATGTACATGAGCACAGATATAGACACAACCAAACCACTGGACATTCCAAAGTACCACCAATTGAAGAATGAACTCTTGTGCTTCCTCTTGTCTGGGTCTCGATCATCACATTGGTCTGTCCCAAATGCTTGCAGACAAGGTTTGTGCCCTCCTTGCCTCAGTAGCAAATATGGAACATTGCGGCAAGCAAAGTATGACATATTTGGCCTGTAAACATGTCGATCATGAAAGATGAATAACCTGCTGCAGCGGGAGGCTAACAACACTAACGTGAATTAATATTTGACAAGGCCTCCTTGCATGCATCAATTTCTATCCATAAAGAGAAAGACGAAGGCACAAGATCATAGATCATCTTTATTGTGGAATGCGCATCAGTTGAGAATCAATAGTGCATATAGATTTAGGAGCCCTAATTACACAAGGATTTAGGAGCTATAAATGCACAAGGATTTAGGAACCGGAGTGTGCAAGGATTATGGAGCAAGGGATCAGTGCATATAGATTTAGGAGCCCTAATTGCACAAGGATTTAGGAGCTAGAAATGCACAAGGATTTAGGAACCAGAGTGTGCAAGGATTATGGAGCAAGGGATCATGATTCATATAGTAGGTTGAGATTATCTTCAACCAATATCAATTATGCAAGGCTGATATCAAGAGTATGGCAAAGAATAATTGTAGAATTGAGATTAAAGAGGAGAAGCAGAGTCCTATCTTCAACAAATATCAATTATGCACGGCTAAGATCAAGAGTATGGCAGAGAATAATTGTAGATTTGAGTTTAGCTAGGAGAAGCCTATCCCTTTAAGAGCCAGAGTGTGCAAGGATTATGGAGTAAGGGATCATGATTCATAGAGCGGGTTGAGATTATCTTCAACAAAGATCAATTATGCACAGCTGAGACCAAGATGATGGCAGAGAATAATTGTAGAATTGAGATTAGCGAGGAGAAGCCCGGCCCTTTCTCATAGACAAATTGTTCGTTGCAGTAGCAACGTGAATTGTAATAGATCCATTTTCTCAAAGAACAATCAATAAAAGACCACAACAAGGAAAGCAAGTTTTCACGTTTGGGTTTCTTCTTAGGTAAAACAAGTGTGTCAATTTTGCATGCATGTGTTTTTATCTCAATTATTTTTGAAAGTTAAGAGCTCTGTATCTTGGTAAAAGTAAATTTGGTTTCAATTTTCAGTTGCCTTGTTTTTAGTAATTCATCTAAGTTAAGAGTTCTGGTAAAAGTAAATTTGGTTTCAGTTTTCAATTGCCTTGTGTTTAGTAATTCATTAAGTAGTGCGCAAAGTTTCAAGAAAATTAATGTTGGTTTCAATTTCAGTTGCCTTGTTTTTAGTAATTCATTAAGTAGTGCACAAAGTTCAAGAAAATTAGCACATTGCATAGATATTATCTTTTTCCGAAGGTGGAGAAACCTTTCATAACTTAGTTGTGAACCAAAAGTGTGAGGACAACCATCAGAGGCAAACCTTTTGCATAGATATTGTTTTTTCCGAAGGTGGAAAAACCTTTCATAACTTAGTTGTGAACCAAAAGTGTGAGGACAACCATCAGAGGCAAACCTTGCATAACTTAGCTGTAAATGAAAAGTGAGGACAACCATGAGAGACTAATATCCATAAATTTAGGTTGACTCATCATTTTTATTCAAAGAAATTCATGTCACTAAAATTACTTGTTGGTAATCCACAAGGGATAGAATTTTACTCTTGCCAACTTCATCCAAGTCTTAAGCTATTAACCTCTTTCCTAACATTAAAAACAAAACAAAACAAAACACAAAAACAATTTAAAAACTTTTCATCAATAAAAAAACAAAAACAAAAAACATTTTTAAATCTTACTCCAAAACCAAAATGTAATTCCAATCTAGGTTATTTATAAGAAATCCAATATCCATTTAAATCATAAAAATAAAATAAAAATAAAAAATACTTATATCTATAGAACTTACCTTATATTTATTTTTTAAATATAAACATTATTTCATAAATTAATCTTAAGAATAATTATCAACAATATTTCTTATGGCCTTGTTTACTAAGGCCACAATTTTGCTATGGAGAAATTTTCTCCAGAATTGGGTGATTTTTTTTTAGTTCAATGTTGGGAGTGTTTGAATCACTTTTTTTATGGTGGAAATGGATTCAACACCATCAAGAACCTATAGAGCATTGGAAATCCTGAAACTTAACATTTGTAACATAAATTTCTAAAAACAATACTAAATTTTTCAAAATCCTACCAGAGTTTCCTATATTTTCCAAAAAAAAATTATGACCTCCTTAAATTACAAGATTCCTAAATATATTCACTCACAAATTTGATAAACTAACAAAATTTCATAAATCAACTCACTCGATTTATGCCCATACTACACATAAATGCCCCGCATATATTTTATTTTACAAAAAGTTGCCTAAATGAACCCACTTCATATAAATATATGCACTTAAACGGAAATTTTTTCATGTATTTTATTTTACAAAAAGTTGCCTAAATGAACCCACTTCATATAAATATATGCACTTAAACGGAAATTTTTTTTGAGTACCCATGTTACACATAAATGCCCCCACATATTTTATTTTACAAAAAGTTGCCTAAATGAACCCACTTCATATAAATATATGCACTTAAACGGAATTTTGTTCTAAAAAACTTTGAATTTTTATTGAAAACTCCGGACCTCTATAATGATATGGAAAAAAATTTGAAGCCCCATCAAGTAGATGAGATGACCAGGTGGACGTGCGGACTTCAAGAAGAATATAGATTGTGGTGGTTGAATTTTGACAAGAGATTATGTGGTTGCAATTTTATTTTATTTTTTTTTATTTTATTTTTTATTTTATTTTATTTTTAACTCGTTTAAAGTTTTTTTTCAATGTGATCAATCTATTATAATTTATTAGTTTTTTAGATATTAGAGATTTTTATTAATATTAATTTAGATCTATTTTAATCACGGATTTATCAAGCACTCTTAGAGGGATCAAATCTCTTGAGATACAAACCTCTTTTAAAGTGAAAGGAGATTTGATCCCTCTAAGCCCTTGATAGATCTCGAGTTAAGATGGATCTAGGCTGGTTTTTATATATGCACATACCATATCTCGATTGGATCCATCTCTCCCTCTCTCTCTTCCCTCCTACTCTACTCTCTCCCTTCTTCTCTCCTTCTCTCTCTCCACCCCTCTCTCACCCCTCCATCTCTATGTATTGATGGGACCAGCCTGTGCCATGTGATTTTATCAACCCAATAATTGTTGATTAACAATTATTTAAAAATGATTAATTTATTAAACAGAGCTTAGCGCTAATATTTTTGATTTGGCATTGATTGTTTAGATTAATGAACCTATACGCCGAGAGGACAGTTGTCATGGCCTTGGGTTTCCTTCCTGCTCTTGGCTAAACCCTAGGTAGTTGGTTGCTCCCGATCATTTTCGTTGTGCTCTGTCTGGGTTGTGAGCTCTGCGGTTCTGTGGGTGACTGTCACTATTGTGTAACGATGCTCTGCCTACGCTGATTGTGGCTTCTTTGTTGGTAAGTCGGTAATTATGCTTTAGCGTTTCTCTTGGTTCACGCTCTTGTTGGCTTGGCTTTGTTGTTCGATGGTTGAACTCTTGTGAGGGTTACTCTGCCCTTTTGGTGGCTCGGTGCTCACTGTCTCATCTTCGTTACTCGCTGGGTCTTTTGGCTTGCTTATGGTTCCTTCACTATTTGTATGGTTGTATTGTTGGTTGATTTTGTCTGCATGCTTTTGTACTTAGGTCGCGGCCTCAGCAGGACCCTTCCATTCTGTGTTCACAAGGTAAGATTTCACTCCGGCAAGGTAAGATTTCACTCCATGATGAAAGTTAAGCTCTCAGTTTTCCTATGCACTAATAGGCAGTGCTCCTTGCGAGCAGGGTTTTTTTTTGCAATGGACGCGGTCAGTTATGAGTCTCCTCATCCAGCATTGCTATCAAGTGGGTAAGTGCTTTCGGCGTTCTCTTCCCTTACTGTCAATCTTCACTGTCTCTTTCGTTTTGCTTAAATCAACAGTTATAACATTCTGTTGTATTGCCTATGCAGGTCGTTGGTCTCTGGCTGGAGTATCCCTCGGCTCCTCCTTCGAATGGAACCAGTAGGGTCTTTCCTTGTTATAACTGTTTGGTTGAAGGTTTCTCTGGTTGCTTTTCCTTGTAGTCGACCTGGGTTCTTGTTGCAATGTCGTTCGGTTGTTGGCAATTTAGTTTTCTGGTTCGGTTGATTGAATGTTGTTGGTTCTACCGTGAACTGTAATGGATTTTTGTTTAAGGGTTAAAACCCTAACCCTCTTCTCGCTGCTTTGCTCCCGAAGGAGGGTTTTCTCACCTCTAGGGCTGCTGGACTTTGGACTTGTAATTATGTAATTCGAATACAATGTTTTCTATTGTAATTACTTTGAAATATCAATGAAAAGAATTTGGTGTTCATACGCACAGGGTTACCTCTTGCTCGAATTCTTCTCTGTGACTGTATTTGTTGGTGAATGGCTCGCTGTAGCGTGTTCTGGTACCTCTGTAGATATGTAAAGGAACTGCATGCTCAATCTTTATTGCTTCTATCTATGTTTGTCTTGCAGCTATGCTTCTGCATGTCATTTGATTTTGGGGATTCACCTGTCTTTAACATGGAAGGATTCCCTCCATGATGTGTACATTTGTCTTATAACCTTACAAGTTAGTTAAGCAAACTGTTGGCAGTTGCTTCTTTAGTTATGTAGTTGATAACTTATCTTGTTGTTTTTAACTCTTTAGTTCTATAGAATACAAAGATAATATTTTCCTTTCTATTATTTTGTTTTTTTTTCAAAAGTAAATAACTATAAAAATAAACTAAAAATAAAAGACCAGACAACCATGTGGGTGTAACTACTTTTACCTGACTGTACTGTCCCTAACTACCTATTAATGGACAATGACATAAAACAGGTTCCTAACATTGTTCTTAATTAACAAACACAAATGAAATTCAAATATTGATGAACCTCTCCTCCTCAGCTGAGACCAACACCCGGTCATGGCACCCTTAGCTGGATGCTCCTGCATCAGGCTCCCAGGGTAAGAAAAAATTCATGACTCCGGTCCATGAGCTTCTCTACTGAATAACCCACCTGCTCTATCTGTCTAGCGTTAAGCCACGAACTGTCCTCAATAGGACAGTTCTTCCACTTGACCAGATATTGCAGATACTCTTTCCGCCGAGTTCGCTTAGCCACCTGAGTATCGAGGATCCTCTCGATCTCGAGCAGTTGAGCGTAAGGCATTTGTCTCATCCAAGACTCACTTTCTTCCTGTATGTCCCGTGTAGGTCGTGTCGCATTTTCTTCCTCTAAACCAGCAGTGTACGGAAACAGGTCTACCACATTAAAGATGGGCGAGATGCCTATTCCTAATGGCAGCTGTATTTCATAAAAATTGGCTGTAAATTTCCGTAGAATTTTGCAGGGACCTATCTTTTTGTACTTCAACTTGTTATGTGCACCTCTAGGAAAACTTTCCTTGCGCAGATGTGCGAGGGCTTCATCCCCCACATTAAACTGTACGTCTCTCCGCTTCAAATCTGCTCGCTACTTATATTTTTGACTGATGTCCTGCAACTTAATTTTCACCTGCTCGTGTAAATCACTCATCGCTTTAGTGAATTCTTCCCCATCAGCACTGTGTCTTTCCTGTTGTCCTAAATCTCGTAACTCATGCACTCCGTGAGGATGCATGCCATACAATATCTGGAAAGCACTGTAACCCGTGCTGCGATTGGGCGAGTCGTTATAAGCGAACTCCACCTAGGTAAGTACTCGATCCCACATTCACGAATTTTCACCGATCAAACTTCGTAGCAGGTTTCCCAGACTCCTGTTTACCACCTCTGTTTGCCCATCGGTCTGTGGGTGATAAGCAGAGCTATAACTCAACTGCGTGTCCATCTCCTTCCACAAAGTATGCCATAAGTGTCCTATAAACTTCACGTCCCTGTCAAAGAGGATGGACTTAGGTAGGCCGTATAGCCTGACGATCTCTGTAAAGAACAAGTGGGCCACATGAGTGGCATCGCTGGTTTTTCTGCAAGGGATGAAATGTGCCATATTTGAAAATCGATCTACTACTACCATCACTGAATCATAACCCCGCTGCATCTTTGGTAGACCCAAGACGAAGTCCAAGCTAACTAAGTCCCATGGTTTACTTGGAATGGGCAATGGCATGTATAGTCCTGTATTTTGGCTGTGTCCTTTTGCCAACTGACACACCTTACATCTGGTCACAAACCTCTGCACATCCCTTCGCATTTTTGGCCAATAATAAAAATGGCGAAGCTGCTCTAATGTTTTGTCTATGCCGAAATGTCCGGCTAGACCTCCACTGTGTTTCTCCCTAATGATATTCTCTCTCATTGAACAATCGAGAATGCATAACTATCCCCCTCTAAACAATAACTTCTCCTGCAAATTATAGTCCAACCTCGAACTGTTGTTTCTTAGCAAAGGATTCTGACAGCCTTCATAAGCCTCCTTGAAGTCCATGTCGGTTTGATATAAGTCTTTCAAATGCTCAAAGCCTAGTACTTGTATCGTACTCTCCTGCAAGAGCAAGGTTCTTCTGCTCAAAGCATCCGCCACCTTGTTGGCCTACCTGCTAATGTGTTTCAACGCAAAGGTGAAACTCTACAAATATTCTACCCACTTTGCATGCTTGTGATTCAGCTTATGTTGTTGCATCACATATTGCAATGCAAAATTATATGAGAACAAAACAAACTCATTCCCCAGCAAATAGTGTCTCCAGTGCTTCAGTGCTTGGACGACAGCATAGAATTCTTTGTCATATGATGAATACTTCTACCTGCTCTCATTCAACTTCTCGCAAAAAAATGCAACAGGTTTGTCCTCTTGGCTAAGTACAGCTCCAATGTCCATACCACTTGCATCACAACGAACCTGAAAAATCTTTTTAAAATCTGGCAATCTCAGGATCGGTCTTTCTGTGATCTTCTGCTTCAGTAGCTGAAAAATCTTCTCTGCTGCCTTGGTCCAATGAAAAGGCTGACTTGCCTTCTTTACAGTGTCCAACATAAGTGCGCAGATTTCACTAAAATTTCTTATAAATTTACAGTAGAAACTTGCCAGCCCATGAAAACTACGTACTTCAAATAGACTTTTTGGGGATGGCCAGTTGACAATTGCTGCAATCTTCTCTGGGTCCATCTTCAACTCGTTTTTTGCAATCACAAAACCCAGATAAACCAATTCTTTTTGCAGAAAAGTACATTTTTTCGAATTTATCAACAGCTTATTCTGCTGCAATTTTTCCAACACTTTTCGAACATGTCGAAAGTGTTCCTCTATCCTCTTGCTGAAAATTAGTATATCATCCAGGTACATTATTACAAACTTCCCAATGTATTCTTTCAGCATTTCGTTCATTAGTCTCATAAAGGTACTGGGTGCATTGCTCAGTCCGAATGGCATTACCAGCCACTCATACAGTCCCTCATTGGTTTTGAACGTTGTCTTCCACTCATCCCCTTCCCGAATTCGAATCTGATGATACCCACTCTTTAAATCAATTTTTGAAAAATATGTTGCCCCACTCAGGCAATCCATCATGTCATCCATCCGTCCCAATGGAAATCTGTACCTGATGGTAATCTTGTTGATGGCCCTCAAATCTGTGCACATTCGCCATTCTCCTCCTTTTTTGGGAGCGAGAACTGTTGGAAGTGCGCAGGGGCTCAAACTCTCCCTTATCAGCCCTTTAACTAGCAATTCCTGCACCTGTTTTCTGATATTCTCATTGTCTTTGGGGCTCATCCAATACGCTGCCTTTTTTGGTAAACTTGCTTCGGGTATAAAGTCAATATGATGACTTATACTTCTCTTAGGGGGGAATTTATTTGGCAATTCATCCACCACTATATCGCTAAATTCCTGCAGCATCTGCTGAATTTCCACAGGCAAATATGACACCTCTGTGTGTAGCAGCACTGTCTTTGCTCTTCTTACAACAGCATAGCTTAATTCACTATCTTCAATCTGCTTCAAAAATTGTTTTTCGCCCATTAGTAACACTCTCGTCCCACTTGTTTCTGTTGTCTCTTCTTCCTTGATGGGCACAAGTGTGTGCTTGATCCCATCTTTGACAAACTTATAATAGTTCATCTTCCTGTCATGTACTACCTTCCTATCATACTACCATGGCCTTCCTAGCAGTATATGACATACATCCATCGACATTATATCACAAATAACTTTATCCTTATATCGGCCAATATGAAACTCAACTTCGCAATGTTCATCCACCAACAGTTGATGGCCTTTTTGCAGCCATGATACCTTGTAAGGAGTGGGATGCTTCAACCGCTTCAACCCCAACTTCTCTACCATCTCCGTGGCGACCAGGTTATCTGTGCTTCCATTGTTGATAATTAGCTTGCAGCACTTTCTGTGCGACTTGCAAACTGTCCGGAATAATGCTTTCCTTTGAGTTTGTTCAGCTATTTCCTTGGCCGGTTTCAGCTACACTTTGTTCAAAACTAAGGCTTCCCCCGTTTCCGGCACATTTTCTGCTTCTTGGGGAGGTGCCCTACTTCCTCTAGCTGTGCAACATACGCACCTCTCTGTCCAGCTTGTTCCGCTTCAAAACACTCAAAAGATCTGTGCCCCCACTTGTGGCGCCTGTAGCATTGATAATTAGCTCCTCTACCTCGGCCACTTCCTCTCCCTCGCTGATATGGCCTGCCACCTCTAGTGTTGTCACCTTTTTCTGTTGTCCCAGAAGTTTTGGAACTGCTGCCTTCCTAACTATTGTTGGCAGTTCGGCCTCTGCCATAAGACTATCCTCTTCCTCTACCGGTTCCCCGTCCTCTCCAAGCATTTTGTTTTCTAGTAATTTTCTCTTCCGCCTTCATGGCACTCTGGTATGCCTCCTCGATATTTTTCGGGGAACAAATGCTGATTTCGTCTAATATTTCTAATCTTAAACCATTTACATACCTTGCTATTTTCTCTGGGGTGTCCTCTATATAACGAGCTCTCAAATTTACCCGATAGAACTCTTCAATATACTCTTTCACTATCATCCCTTTCTGTTTCAAATTCTGCACTTGTCGATGCAATGCAATCTGGTAATCATTGGGCAGAAATTTGCCTTTCAACTTGGCCACCATCCTTGACCATTTCTTTATTGGCAACTTGTTCATCCTCCTTCTCTCTGTTTGGATAGTGTCCCACCACAGGTTTGTGTGTCCCTTCAACTTTTGTTGCAGTGAATTTAACTCTCCGGTCCTCACTGACCTCTTCATACTCAAAATATTTATCCAGTTCGTTGATCCAGTCCAACAAAACTTCTGTAGACAAACTACCATCATAATTTGGAATTTCTGGTTTAGGCTTACTACTCACCAACAGGACCGACCTCAACAATCTCATTTCCAACCCTTCTTCATCTGACCCATCTGTTGTCACTACAACTTCTTCTTCACTATCATCTCCTACCTCTAGATCCCTTCTTCTCCCTGCTTCAACTGCCTCCAAACGGGCAGTAAGGATCCTGATCTCTTCCTACAATCCTTCCTCTACTACCCTCCAAGCACCTCTTCCACGACCTCGTCTTCCTACCTCCATTTCTCAGGCCAATTCTAAATCCTACTCTGATACCACTATGATGGGACCAACCCGTGCCATGTGATTTTCTCAACCCAATAATTGTTGATTAACAATGATTTAAAAATGATTAATTTATTAAACAGAGCTTAGTGCTGATATTTTTATTTGGCATTGATTGTTTGTATTAATGAATCTGTACGCCGAGAGGACAGTTGTCTTGGCCTCGGGTTTCCTTCCCGCTCTTGGCTAAACCCTAGGTAGTTGGTTGCTCCTGGTCATTTTCGTTGTGCTTTGTCTGGGTTGTGAGCTCTGCGGTTCTGTGGGTGACTGTCACTGTTGTGTAACAATGCTCTGCCTACACCGACTATGGCTTATTTGTTTGTAAGTGGTAACTATGCTTCAACATTTCTCTTGGTTCATGCTCTTGTTGGCTTGGCTCTGTTGTTCGATGGTTGAACTGTTGTGAGGGTTACTCTGCCCTTTTGGTGGCTCGATGCTCACTGTCTCATCTTCATTACTCGCTGGGTCTTTTGAGCTTGCTTATGGTTCCTTCGCCACTTGTATGGTTGTATTTTTGGTTGATTTTGTCTACATGCTTTTGTACCCAGGTCGTGGCCTCAGCAGGACCCTTCCATTCTGCATTCACTCACTCTGGCAAGGTAAGATTTCACTCCATGATGAATGTTATGCTCTTAGTTTTCCTATGCCCTAATAGGCATTGCTCCTTGCGAGCAGGGTTTTGTTTTGCAATGGTCGTGGTCAGTTATGAGTCTCCTCATCCAACATTGTTGTCGAGTGGGTAAGTGCTTTCGGCGTTCTCTTCCCTTACTATCAATCTTCATTATCTCTTTCATTTTACTTTCAATCAACGGTTCTAACGTTCTGTTGTATTGTCTATGCAGGTCGCTAGTCTCTGGCTAGAGTATCCCTCGACTCCTCCTTCGAATGGAACCGGTAGGGTATTTCCTTGTTATAACTATTTGGTCAAAGGTTTCTCTGGTTGCTTTTCCTTGTAGTTGACCTGGGTTCCTGTTGCAATATCGTTCGATTGTTGGTAATTTAGTTTTCTGGTTTGGTTGACTGAATGTTGTTGGTTCTACCGTGAACTGTAATGGATTTTTGTTTAAGGGTTAAAACCCTAACCCTCTTCTCGCTGCTCTACTCCCAAAGGATGGTTTTCTCGCCTTTAGGGCCGCTGGACTTTGGAATTGTAATTATGTAATTCGAATACAATGTTTTCTATTGTAATTACTTTGAAATATCAATGAAAAGAATTTGGTGTTCATATGCACAGGGTTACCTCTTGCTCGAATTCTTCTCTGTGATTGTATTTGTTGGTGAATGGCTCATTGTAGCGTGTTCTAGTACCTCTGTAGATATGTAAAGGAATTGCGTGCTCAGTATTCGTTGCTTCTATCTATGTTTGTCTTGCAGCTATGCTTCTGCTTGTCGTTTGATTTTGGGGATTCGCCTCTGTTTAACATGGAAGGATTTTGACAGATTGTTTAACTGTCTTTTCATTACATATGGCAAGAATTAGATAAGAAGGACATAATAGCTAGGCAAATGGACTCGGGAAAATGAAAAGAAAATATCTCCTTCTTGTATTATTCTTCTCTGCTCAGAATTGTTGAACCCCGTCCATGTTGTGTACATCTGTCTTATAATCTTACAACTTAGTTAAGGAAACTGTTGGTAGTTGCTTCTTTAGTTATGTAGTTGATAACTTATCTTCTTGTTTTTAACTCTTTCGTTCTGTAGAATACAAAGATAATATTTTCCTTTCTATTATTTTGTTTTTTTTCCAAAAGTAAATAACTATAAAAATAAACTACAAATAAAATACCAGACAACCATGTGGGTGTAACTACTTTTACCTGATTGTACTGTCCCTAACTACCTATTAACGGACAATGACATAAAACAGGTTCCTAATACTGTTCTTAATTAACAAACACAAATGAAATTCAAATACTGATGAACCTCTCCTCCTCCGCTGAGACCAACACCCAGTCATGGCGCCCTTAGCTGGATGCTCCTACATCATGTATTCCTCTCTCTCCTCTCCTTTTCTCTTCCCTCCTCTCTTCTCACCATCTCTCTACATCTCTCCATTTTCGTTACCTCTCTCTCTATCTCTATCTCTATACTTATTTGTTCTCCCACCCTTCTCTCCCCCGCCCCCCTCCCACCCTTCTCTCCATGTGATGGAGAATATTCACTCTATGTAATCAATGTTATATGTGATGTCTAAAATATTTTACATTTTAATTTTTTATTGTGAAATGAGTTATGGTTTTCTTGCATGTGTTATTGATAAGCCGTGGTATTGTAATAAAACATGTTTACAAGTTAATAATATCCATGGTAAAGTGAGGGTGAATATCCATGGTTAAGAAACTTGTTATATTGTAAGTTTATTTTAAGTATTAAGTTTTTATGTGCTTTAAATAAATTTAAATATAGCTATGAAATCATTATTAGTCTTTGCTAATGCAGGATTTCAATGATCAATTAGTCTCTTGATCATTATTAGTTTAGCATTGACCAATACAAATTATAATGTTTAAATTTGAAAAATAAATATTTATTTTTCAATATTATTAAAAAAAATCGAGCATTTGATTAGATCATAACTTGAAGTTCTTATTGCAATCTTTGCACCATATAATCCCATGTGGATAAGTGTCTTATTTTATGTCATAATTTATGTATATGGTTGCAATATTCATCCATGATATTTAAATATTTGTGTAGTGATTTTTTAGATATTTGAGTAGTGATTTTTTATTCATAAGCTTTGCAGGAAAACCATCCAAAGATAAAATACTTGGAAAATAACTTATACTCAAGTAAATAACATATCTACCATCAATTACTTCCCACCATAATAAAATGTAAAAATTATGCTTATAGGAGTTACTTCCCACCATTATTTATGTTTTCTTCGACAATTATGTAGGAGTAAAGTTACTTCCCACCATTATTTATGTTTTTTTCAACTATGTAGGAGTAAAATTGTAAATGTGTAGAGCTACTAGTGGTTACTACCCACCAAAATTTATGCAAGTTCTTCTTGCAACCAATTTATTTATCCACTTCACATCTAATTTATTAGTACTTCCAAAGCAAGATTGTAGGATGATTTGTCTAGCAACCATTATTAATTTACATTCACCAATGTAACTTATAATTATTTATGCAATTTTTCCCATAAAATAATTTCTAACTTAAGTTGGAGGGGCTAACAAAACAAAATCACAATATAACAAATTGAATATTATTATTTTAAACTTTTGAAACTTTTTATTAGTAATTGAGTCAAGATTTAAATTTTCACACTACTACATCTCCACTATACTCGACTCTATATTACTTTTAACGTTTTATTATTTTTTAATTGAGCCTACAAATAAATGTAAATGCAAAATGTTTACGTCTACACATGTACCCCTATACTAGTCAAATAAATACCACTTTTCCCTAGTTTCAAAAGGACAAAGGTGTATATTTTTTCATCAACCATTCGCTAAGAGAACACAATGCTCATGAACCACAAAATATGCTTTGTCGTGTGTGATAGATTTAGTGTATAATTGCGTTGTACATTGGTGTATACTTTCCAACTACCTATTACATCAACAAACATCACGGGCACCTGTCCAAAAGTCTTGAGATACAAACCTAAGTTTAAATTTAAAAGAGATTTGATCCCTCTCGACATTTGATAGATTTAGGTTTAAGATAGATTAGGTTGGCTTTTATATATGCACGTATCATATCTTTGTTGGATCCATCTCTCCCTCTCTCTCCTCTCTCTCTCTACCCTCCTACTCTAGTATCTCCCTCTCTCCTCTCTCTCCCCTTCGCCCCCCCCCCCCCAAAACATCTCTATGTATCCCTCTCTCTCCTCTCCTTCTCTTGTTTTCCCTCCTCTTCTCTCTCCATCTCTCCCTTTTCACTGCCTCTCTCTCTACCTCTATCTCTCCATGTAATCAATGTGTCTCTCCCCCTCCAACTCCATCTCTCTCTCCCTCCCCTCCCCTCTCTTTTTGGTGTAACCCATCCTAAAGGGCCCACGGTTCCACACGTCATATGTAATGACGTGTCAACAAATATCTGTTGTTTCCTCGCGTGGAGATCGTCTGCGGAGATTTATTCACTCTGGGTGGCAGTTGTGAGTTTAATTCGACATTTATGGCTCGTCCTAATTCCTCGATCCTGTTTCCACTTGCTCTTTGTGCCAAGCAACCGATCCTTTTGGGTTATTCTGGACTTTTCTTTTCGCTAGGAATGTCTGTGAGGGTTTTCTGGGTTTGATCGGTGGAAGACTATCTCGTTTGCAATGGTGAATACTGGTTGTCTTTGGTTGATAATGGTTCACGAACCCTCCTCCGCTCGATTTGACTGTGAACTTATGGGAAGTATTGCTCGTATTTTGTTGTCGCTCATCTCTGTGGTGTTGGTTCGAACCTGGTAAGTTCTGTTTGTTGTTCTTCTTATGACTGCACGCGTTCTGTAAGTGGTTTCCCGTTGTATGTGCCTGTCGTAATTTATTTACTGTATGCGAACATGCGTGTATGGTTCGATCAGGGTTTCCTTTCGATTTCTCTCTCATTTTATTGTGGTTCTGTATGTGCGATGCTGTTAGGATTTACTCTTTGAGCTCTTGTTGTTTCTTGACCCAAATCTGGTTTCAATCCTCACGCTTTCCGTTACTCTGGGTTTTCATTTCGTGAGCGTTGGTGTTTGTTCTGAGCACAGGGCTACGTTGGCGGTTGCTCGTTGGCTCAAACAGGTATTGTCTTCCGTCCCTGCTTCAGTTTGTCCTGCTTCTGTTACTGGTACTTACCCACTTGGCTCCTTTCGTCTCCAGCTATGCAACTTGTCCGGGACGTCGTTGTGGCTCAATTTCGACTCGACTTGCTCAGGTATTTATAATGTTTTTCTCAGCATGTACTGGTTTACTTATTTGAAGGGTTTCTCTCTTAATACACCTGTAGCTCAGATTGATGTTTGCTGGTCACAGGTCGTTGGTGGCGGCCTGAGCACGCGGGTTGTCCAATCCATTTTGACACAGTGAACTGTTTCTCGGTAGGCCTGAAATCCTCAAGTTTTTCGGTCTAGTACTCCGAATGGTTAATGGCTATGGTTGCTGTAGGATTGTCTGTAGTTTTTTTATCATTGTCAGTAATTGGTCTTTGCTGTGTCTTCCACTATCGATTTGCATAAGGGTTGTCAAATGGAAAGGTTGTCGTGGTTGTGGTTGAACCCTCGTCCAGGGTTTTGGTTGTAACACCACTTCAGTCACACACTTAATATTATTTTGTTTACGGGAATGGAACCCTTCGTATACATATATGTTGTATTTGATAATCATTAATATGAATTCTTGTCAAATGATTTCGATTTTTCAGTGGAATTAAAAAAAGAATTACGCAGTAGGGTTACCTTTGTTCTGTGGTCGCTTTCTGTGTGCAAATATTTGACCGTGGTTGTCTCCTGTATGCAACTATTCGAATTGTACTTCAGTTGTTTATGCCTCTTGGTCCTTTGCTTGATTGTGTGTGGAAATTCGTCCAATGTTGGAGATAAATTATGTGCTCATGTTCAGGATATAGAACAGTGTGTTACACAGACATTCTCGATTTGTTACTTTATCAAGCTGTAATAAAAATTAATATTAGAATGAACAATGAAAATATTTGCAGATGGATAGTAGCCTGAATGCTATATGTTTGTATCTTGTTCATTTTATTTCTCTCCTTCTGAAATTACTGAACCCTTTCCCTCTGTTACATTTTGGCTTTTATGCCCCTCCATTTCAGTTGATTTTGCAGTTAATCAAACTGCCATAGAATTTAGTTACAAAAAGATTTTCTTATCGTTGATAACCATATTTGCCTGACATTACAAGATTTGTAAGAACAGTCTATCATTTCTCTCCTAATTTAACGAACTATTCCCTAGCTATTGTTCGAACTTCAGTAATTCTAGTCATTTAACTAAATGTGTTTGAATTCACCAACTCTGTAAAAACAAATTAAAAGAAAAACTAACTCATGAAAACGTAAAAATAAAATAATCCAGTTGATCAATAACCTTCAAACATGTTTGAGACTTTTCTCGGTTATGGCGAGCTGGATGCTCCTGCATCAGGCTCCCGGGGTAAAAAGAGATCATGACTCCGGTCCATGAGCTCCTCGACCGAAGTTCCTGTTTGTGCAATCTGCCTGGCATCAAGCCATGAGCTATCCTCAATCAAACGGTTCTTCCACTTGACCAGGTACTGTAAGTAGTTCTTCCACTGAGTACGTCTAGCCACTTGAGTTTCGAGGATGCCTTTGATCTCAGGAGGTTGAACATAAGGCATCTGTCTCTTCCAAGTTTCTCCATCTTCCTGGGTATTCCGTGTGGATTGTCCGGGTCCATCTTTTTTTTCCTCCGTGGGGTCATCTGTGTACGGGAACAGATCTACTATGTTAAAGATAGGTGAAATGCCTATTCTGGGTGGCAATTGTATCTCGTAGGAATTTTCCGAAAATTTCCGAAGGACTTTACAAGGCCCTATCTTTTTGTACTTCAGTTTATTGTATGTACCCTTAGGGAAACGTTCCTTACGTAGGTGTGCAAGGACTTCGTCCCCCACTTCAAACTGAACTTCCCTCTTCTTTAGATCTACATGTTGTTTATATTTTAAGCTGTTGTCCTGTAATTTTGCCTTCACCTGTTCGTGTAAGTCTCTCATTGCGTTAGAAAATCCTCTCCGTCTGCACTCCGTCGTTCCTGTAAGCCAAGATCCCGAAGCTCATGCACTCCGCGAGGGTGCATGCCATATAGGATCTAAAAGGGACTGAAACCTGTGCTACGATTGGGTGAGTCATTGTAGGCGAACTCTGCTTGCGCTAGCACCCGATCCCACATCTGTGGATTCTCCCCGACTAAGCTGCGTAACAGGTTTCCCAAACTCCTGTTTACAACTTCTGTCTGCCCGTCGGTTTGCGGGTGATATGCAGAACTGTAGCTTAAGTGTGTGTTCATTTTTTTTCCATAAGGTCACCAAAAATGTCCCGTGAAATTCACGTCCCTGTCTGAAAGGATAGTTTTTGGTAATCCATGTAACTTGACAATCTCATTGAAAAACAAGTGGGCCACGTGAGTGGCGTCACTAGTTTTCCGGCAAGGTATAAAATGTGCCATTTTTTAGAACCTGTCCACCACTACCATTACTGAATCATATCCTCTCTGTGTCTTTGGCAGTCCTAAAACAAAATCTAGACTAATAGAATCCCATGGCCTGCTTGGAACAGGTAATGGTGTATATAGTCCTGTGTTCTGGCTGTGCCCCTTCGCCAGTTGGCACAGCTTACACTTAGTCACAAAACATTGTACGTCTCATCGCATTCTCGGCCAAAAATAGAAATGACTAAGTTGTTCTAGGGTCTTATCTATACCGAAGTGTCCAGCCAAACCCCCGCTGTTTTTTTTGCGAATAATATTCTCTCTCATTGAACAGTTGGGTATACACAGTTGTCCTCCTTTAAATAACAACTTTTCCTGTATATTATAATCCAACCAAGGACTGTTACCCCTTATCAAAGGGTTCTGGCACACCTCATAGGCTTCTCTGAAATCTGTATCCGTTTGATAAAGGTCCCGTAAATGCTAAAAACCCAAAACCTGTACAGCACTCTCCTCCAAAAGTAGAGCCTTTCTACTTAATGCGTCGGCCACCTTGTTTGCTTGCCCGCTAATGTGCTTCAGCACGAAATTAAAACTCTGTAAATACTCCACCCATTTGGCATGTTTATGGTTGATTTTGTGTTGCTGCATTACATATTGTAGTGCAAAATTATCTGAAAACAACACGAATTCATTCCCTAGTAAATAATGCCTCCAGTGTCTTAAGGCCTGTACAACTGCATAAAAATCTTTGTCATATGAGGAGTATTTCTGTCTACTCTCATTCAGCTTTTCACTGAAAAATGCCACAGGTCTGTCCTCCTGACTGAGTACAGCCCCGATTGCTGTCCCGCTAGCATCACAACGTACTTGAAATAGTTTCTGAAAATCTGGTAGCCTTAGGATCGGCCTCTCAGTAATCTTCCTTTTCAATAACTGAAAACTTTTCTCCGCTGCTTTCGTCCACCGAAAAGGTTGGCTGGCCTTTTTTATGGTCTCCAGCATGGGTGCACAAATCCCGCTGAAGTTCTTAATAAACTTCCTATAGAAACTTGCTAATCCATGGAAACTACGTACCTCAAATAAAAATTTTGGAGACGGCCAATTTACTATTGCTGCTACCTTCTCCGGATCCATCTTCAGTTCGTTTTCTGCTATCACAAACCCCAAATAAATTAATTCCCTCTGCAGAAAAGTACATTTCTTCAAGTTTATTAGTAGTTTGTTCTGCTGTAGTTTCTCCAACACTTTGCGCACATGTCGAAAGTGTTCTTCTTTCATCCTGCTGAAAATAAGGATGTCATCTAAATAAACTATCACAAATTTCCCAATATATTCCTTCAGCATCTCATTCATTAGCTTCATGAATGTGCTGGGCGCATTACTCAACCCAAATGGCATGACCAGCCACTCATACAGTCCCTCATTTGTTTTAAAGGTCGTCTTCCACTCATCTGCCTCCCATATCTGAATCTGATGATACCTGCTTTTCAAATCTATTTTGGAGAAGTAAGCCGCCCCACTTAAACAGTCCATCATATCATCCATACGCGGTAACGGAAATCTTTACTGGATGGTGATTTTATTGATGGCCCTTGAGTCGGTGCACATCCACCATTCTCCTCCCTTCTTGGGGGCGAGGACTGTTGGCACAGCACATGGGCTCAAGCTTTCCCTTATTAAACCTTTGTCCAACAGTTCTTGCACCTGTTTCCTGATTTCCTCATTATCCATGGGGCTCATTCGGTAGGCTGCTTTATTTGGCAAGCTGGCTCCAGGTATAAAATCAATGTGGTGACTAATACTCCGCTTGGGGGGCAACTTGTCTGGCAAGTCATCCACTACAATGTCTGTAAACTCTTCCAGCATTTGTTGTATCTCTATGGGAAAATCTGATATTTCTATGTGTAATAGAACTTTCCTTGCTTTCTTGACTACCGCATAACCTATTTCGCTGCCCTCTACCTGTTTTAAAAACTGCTTTCCACTCATTAGCAATGCTTTGGGTTCACTTGTTTCAGTTGCTCCTTTCTCTTCCTTGATAGGCACAAGAGTATGCCTGACCCCATCTTTCTCGAATTTATAACAATTCATCACTCCATCGTGTGTTACCTTCCTATCATATTGCCAAGGTCTGCCCAACAATATGTGACATACGTCCATTGGCATGATGTCACAGATAATCTTATCCTTATACCTGCCTATCTGAAACTCAACCTCGCTTTGCTCGTCCACCAGCAATTAGTGACCCTTTTGTAGCCATGAAACTCTATATGGACTGGGATGCTTTAAACGTTTCAGCCCCAGCTTTTCCACCATTTCCGTGGATACCAAATTGCCAGTGCTTCCACTGTCAATTATCATCCTACAACACTTACCTTGTGATTTGCAAATCGTCCTGAACAGAGCTTTCCATTGCGTCTGTTCGGTACTCTCATCGACTGGTTTCAATAGCATCTTATGCAGCACCAAAGCTTCTCCCGTCTCTGGGGCATTCTCTGCCTCTTAAGGGAGTGTTGTTGTTTCCTCCGGTTGCACCACATACGCACCCCACTCTCCAGCTGAATCTGCTTCTAGAAACTCAAATGAGCGATGCCCCCACTTGTGGCATCTATAACATTGATAACCAGTCCCTCTTCCTCGGCCATTTCCTCTGCCACGCTGGGACGATCTGCCACCTCTCATACTGTCTCCTTTTTCTGTTGTTCCTGAAGTTTTTGAACTGCTGGCTTCATCACTGCTGCTAACAGTCCGGCCCCTGCCATAGGACTGGCCTTTCCCTCTGCCGGATCCTCGTCCTCTCCGGGCATTCTGCCTTCTGGTAATTTTCTCCTCCGCTTTTACTGTGCTCTGGTATGCCTCCTCAGTATTATTTGGAGACAAAATACTTATTTCATCTAGAATTTCCATTCTCAGCCCATTAACATACATGGTTGTCCTTTCTGCAGTATCTTCTTTATATCCGGCTCGCAAATTCACTCGGTAGAACTCCTCTGTGTACTCCTTTACAGTCAATCCTCTTTGCCTTAAGTTCTGTACCTGTCTATGTAACGCAATTTGATAGTCCCTTGGCAGAAATCTGCCCTTCAACTTGGCCACCATTCTTGACCAAGTTTTAATCGGCGCTTTATTCAACCTCTTCCTCTCATTCTGGACATTATCCCACCACAGGGTTGCGTGTCCTTTCAGCTTCGTCGCTGCGAATTTGACTCTATGGTCTTCGCTAACTTCCTCACACTCAAAATACTTATCCATCTCACTAATCCAATCCAACACAACATCGATAAACAAACTACCGTCGTACGTCGGGAGTTCTCGTTTAGGTCTACTGTCTGATAGTAAAACAGACTTCAGCAATTTCACCTCTGCGGATTCACCTTCAGGTCCATCTACTGCCACTTCTACTTCCTCTTCACTTACATCGCCCATTTCTGGATCTCTTCGCCTACCTGCCTCTACTGCTTCCAAACGAGCAGTAAGAACTCTGAGCTCCTCTCGTAACACTTCATCTACCATTCTACGAGCACCTCGGCCTCGTCCTCATCGTTCTACGTCCATTTTTCTCAATCTACTCAACCTAGCTCTGATACCACTCTGGTGTAACCCAGCCCAAAGGGCCCACGGTTCCACAAGTCGTATGTAATGACGTGTCAACAAATATCTGTTGTTTCCTCGTGTGGAGATCGTCTGCGGAGATTTATTCACAGTGGGTGGCAGTTGTGAGTTTAATTCGACATTTATGGCTCGTCCTAATGCCTCGATCATGTTTCCACTTGCTCTTTGTGCCAAGCAACCGATCCTTTTGGGTTATTTTGGACTGTTCTTTTCGCCGGGAATGTCTGTGAGGGTTTTCTGGGTTTGCTCTGTGGAACACTGTCTCGTTTGCAATGGTGAATACTGGTTGTCTTCAATTGATAACGGTTCACGAACCCTCCTCCGCTCGATTTGATTGTGAACTTATGGGAAGTATTGCTCGTATGTTGTTGTCACTCGGCTCTGTGGTGTTGGTTCGAACCTGGTAAGTTCTGTTTTTTGTTCTTCTTATGACTGCACGCGTTCTGTAAGTGGTTTCCCGTTGTATGTGCCCATCGTAATTTATTTACTGTATGCGAACCTGCGTGTATGGTTCGGTCAGGGTTTCCTTTCGATTTCTCTCTCGTTTTATTGTGGTTCTGTATGTGCGTTGCTATTAGGATTTACTCTTCGAGCTCTTGTTGTTTCTTGACCCAAATCTGGTTTCAATCCTCACGCTTTCCGTTACTCTGGGTTTTCATTTCGTGAGTGTTGGTGTTTGTTCTAAGCACAGGGCTACGTTGGCGGTTGCTTGTTGGCTCGAACAGGTATTGTCTTCCGTCCTTGCTTCAGTTTGTCCTGCTTCTGTTACTGGTACTTACCCACTTGGCTCCTTTGGTCTCCAGCTATGCAACTTGTCTGGGACGTCCCTATGGCTCAATTTCGACTCGGCTTGCTCAGGTATTTATAATGTTTTTCTTAGCATGTACTGGTTTACTTATTTGAAGGGTTTCTCCCTTAATAAACCTGTAGCTCAGATTGATGTTTGTTGGTCATAGGTCGTTGGTGGCGGCCTGAGCACGCGAGTTCTCCAATCCCTTTTGACACAGTGAACTGTTTCTCGGTAGGCCTAAAATCCTCAAGTTTTTTCGATCTAGTACTCCGAATGGTTAATGGCCATGGTTGTTGTAGGATTGTCTGTAGTTTTTTTATCGTCGTCGGTAATTGGTCTTTGCTGTGTCTTCCGCTGTCGATTTGCATAAGGGTTGTCAAATGGAAAGGTTGTTGTGGTTGTGGTTGAACCCTCGTCCAGGGTTTTGGTTGTAACGCCACTTCAGTCACACACTTAATATTATTTTGTTCTTGAGCTTGCTTCGTTCCCCTTGTTGCCTCCCGATCCTTCCTCTTCCGCCTTTGATCTAGGGTTTCCTTTTGATTTTATCTGGTTCTTCGCCTCCTGTGTCTCTTTGTCGCTCTTCCAGGTTGTTTTCTTTCTGTTCGTTTAGTAGAATCTCGTGTAGCTGTAGATATAGATAGTGGGTGACTGTTCATTCTCCTTTATTTGTTGCCGGGTAATGTCATTAAGATTGTCATTCTTCTTATTTTAAGACTATAATATATATATATATATATATATATACAATATATATATAATGATTATTATATAAGTATATGATAATTTAAATAAATCATAAATTGATTTTAAACTATCATCTTTAATTTTTATTTTTATTTTTTCACTATTATATTTTTAATAAAATAATTATAAATTAACAAAATAAAAATAAAAAATAAAAAAAAATAATATTAACAAAATAAATTCAATAATATATAAAATACGTATATAGGTTTTATTAAATAAAATAGTAAAATACTTTTTAAAATAATAAAAGATGTAAGCCTTATTATATTCTAAAATTAATATAGATAATTAGTATTGGTAATTATATCCCCAATAAATATATTAGTAATAATAATATATATAAACAAACTAGATTTTATAGAAATAATATAATTATTATAAATAAATATATTATTATTTAAATAAACGAATAAATTAAATTTTTAAACTACAAGGAATTGATATTTTACCTAATTTAGCTTTTCCATAAATCAATTATAAATTAATAACATAATTAATAATATTTATATATAATGCACATTTTATAAATAAATAAAAATTAATTTTAATTATATGATTTATAACTTGAACTAATTATCTTATTCCATAAAATAATTATAAATTAATAATATAATATTAATTATAATAATGGATAACAATAATAATATTAAAATATTAAATTAATTTTGACTTGGGTCTTTTAGGCAAAAGTAGCCTTTAAATTAGCCATTAGAATCTCTGCTCAGACTATTTAACATGCTAGGCTGGATCTGTTTCTTCAACTTGTCCTGACGATGAACCACACTGGTTGGTTCGAAACGCGTAGGCAAAGGTCTTTTTCATGTGATTTACGCTGAAGCTCTTCTTATAAATATGACTGATCACAGAAGCCTCAATTCTACAACATATCTACAATCAATTACTTCCCACCACAATTTAAGCAAGTCTTCGCATAAAAAATAGATAGGAATAAGATGTAAAAAATATACTTAGAGGAGTTACTTCCCACTATTATTTATTTTTAATTCAACATTTATGTGGGAGTAAAATTGTAAACTTGTAGAATTACTAGATTACTAGTGGTTACTACCCACCAAAATGGATAGGAATAAGGTGTAAAAAATATACTTATAGGAGTTACTTCCCACTATTATTTATTTTTAATTCAGCACTTAGGTAGAAGTAAAACATTAAACTTATAGAATTACTACTAGTTACTACCCACCAAAATTTATGCAAGTTTTTAGGTTGAGCGAGCAATTTACTTATCCACTTCACATTGTAATTCATTAGTCACTGAAATACTATAGGATGATTTGTCTATCAACCATTATTGATTTAGCCTTGACCAATGTAGCTTATAATTATTTATGCATTTTTTTTCTAGAATATAATTTCTAACTTGAGTTGGAGGTGCTAAGTTGATATGCAAAACATAATTACAATATAAAAAATGAATTTTATTATTTTGATTACTTTTGACTTTTTATTGTTTATTGAGTCAAGATTTAAACGTTTACACTATAAAACCTCCACCATACATATTACTTTTAACCTATTATTATTATTTTTTAATTGAAATGACATACAAATTTCACTTCGTATGTAACAACCCCTAGTTGATTTTCCATGTAAATAAAATAAAACCAAGGTCATGGGACACGTATTCCAAGTTGAATATTAAGTAAAACATAGTGATGCTTATCACTACTGGTGATTAATTGATAGCTATGGAAATTGACAAAGACATTGTAAAGAAAAAGTGGAATAATTGGCATTTATTTATGAAAATAAAGGAAAATAAGAGAAAATGGAGATCAAAAGGTCACATATTTTCATGAGAGGGAGATTGAAGGAAAATGAAAAAAATGGAGGTCTCAATGATAAAAAGGCTTTTGAGGATCGCTGGCTAGCTTTTGACATCTTTAGGTCAATTTAGTGTTGGAGTTCTTTTCTATTCTCTCATTCTCTCATACTCTTGCACACTTAGAGCTTTCTTGGAGCACTCTAGTATTCACTTGGATTTGGAGAAAGAAGTAAAAGGAAAGTGATATGAAAATCACTTATGTATGATTTCAATTAATTAATGTAGGTATTATGGATTCATGCGCTGGGATATGCCTATGTTATTTTAAGCAACGGATCGATAAAATTGCGAAATACACACACATTGGAAAACAGTAAGAGAAACACAACAAGTAAATTCAAAAAAAAACACACACACACACACACACAACAATTTAATAAGGAGTTCACCCAATCCTCCTGGGCTATGTCTCCTGGTCCAGCTTTCAGTGGTGGCCTTTTTTTTTATTGTGTCTTTAAGCAGAGTTTTTACAGTGAGGAACTCAATTTGAGTCTCCTGTAACAGATGATGCTTAGTAGGGTGGTACTTGGATTCCCCAAGCCACTAGAGTACATAGACTCCCCCTTACCAAGTCTCAACCTCAACTAGTCTTAATGGGATGAGTCCAATTTGGTACTCAGTTCCCGACATATATCCTCACAAGGATTGCTTGAACCTCTCAAGCCTTCTCGGTTCTGTCTGCTTGATTCTGCCTTAGCTCTGCAGGTCAGCTAGACTTCTCTATTCTCTGCTTCTTGCTTCACTCTCTATTCTGTCTCCCTCTATTCTCTGTCTGTTCGTGGCTTAAAGTCAATCCGTCCCTTGACTGTTCGCTTCCTCTTTCGGCTCTTCAAATCGCCTGCCTCCGTCCACTAGAATTCCCTGCTTCTGTGTCATCGCCACTATGCAACATTTCACAGAGAGGTGGCCACTTGTCTCCTTACGAACTGGGTGCCAGCTTTGCCTCGAATGGTCATTATTTCGGTCATTGCACGAAATGATTCATCCACCAGCTCGTCGGTCATGTCGAACCCCAAATGTCATATGCCTCAGCCTATTCTTCCGTCAAATCTCGTCTCCCATCGAGTGCAATCTCCGTCGTTGATTTGGGGCCTCCAGATCCTACGATCATCTCTTTTATCGCACGGGTGAATTACTCGACCGTTACCCTGCGATGAGAGCGGTTTTCTCTCTCACCCGTCGGACACACATTATTCAGTGTATGGCATCGCTTGGTCCTCTGCCAAACCCACTTACCACTTGAGGGGCTTCCGATATCCCGCCAGTTTTTGGGCATGGGACCCGCCCTCTAATCTTTCGGGTATTTCCGCACGATTTTACTTGTTTTTTACTGTATCAGAAACGGCCTTTGTTTTCTGATCTGGACTCCCTATTTTCTAGTTTGCGCCACTGTGCAGTCTCCATGGGCCAACGGTCAACGCGCTTTGACCGAGGGTCCTCGTTGTTCCGTGCTAGCTACAAACTACCGTTGTCCAAAGGTCCTTCCTGATATCTTATTGTTTACAAGATTTTGAAGTTTGGCATAATCTGAAACAGTCATAGAAACTTTGATAATTTTCAAGGATCCAATTCGGATCACGGCCTTCCCACTGAAAAAGCTTTTGGACCACCAAAAGTTGGTTTTCAAGCATCGACTAAGTGAGGATACAACTTTCTCACCTGTCCAATCTCTATCCATTTTTCACTGCTTGGCTTTGAACCCCTGAGCCCAATTCTGAGGTACTCAACATCTCCCATGCGCATCGTTCTCACCTTCCTGTCCAGAATTGTATCTTCTTGCAATTCATTAAGATATTCAGGTAACAGGTCATCAATAGAAGGCAATTGACTCTGTCTTCAAGATCTTTAATTAACTCGACTTGGTTGGGAGATGAGGATGTTCACGGTTCAAATAGTCTCAAGTGATCTGCATTTACGACTGAGTAGATGTGCATATAAGCTGGAAAATCAAGGTGAAAAGCATTCTCACCAATTTTCTCAAGGATCCTAAAAGGTCCATACCTTATTGGTTTCAGCTTTTTACCTTCACCTTGCATCCTGTCCTTGGTGATATACAACCAGACTTGATCACCAACTTAGAAACTATGCTCCATCTGATGCTTGTTATGCCTTGCCTTATATTTTGCCTGGCTCTTTTCCAGCTGTTCCTGTACTGCCTGATGGATTTCTTGGATTTGTTCAATGAACATAGTTGCCTTGTCCACATCGTTGTGTCCCTCAACTGTTGTGTCCTTACCAAAGACAAAATCCAAGGGAGACCTTGGTGTGAAACCAAAGCAGGTCTCAAAAGGAGATATCTATGTGGAAGAATGTTTGGCTCGGTTGTAAGCATGTTGCACATAACACAAATGTTCATCCCAAAGCTTAGGATGCTTACCGCAATATCCCCGGAGTAACTGGATCACTGTCCTGTTGACTACTTATGTCTGGCCATTGGTTTGTGGATGGAAAGCTGTGCTTTTCTTCAGTTTGGTTTCCATCAGTTCCCACAGACTTGACCAAAACTTTCCCACAAATCGAGTGTCTCGATCAGATATAATGGAAGTGGGTAATCCAAAATGAACCCATACATGCTGAAAGAATAGTTTTGCAATTTGTTCAGTGGTAATCTGTTTATTACAAGGTATCAAAATACACATTTTGCTGAACCTATCCACAACAACATACAGATAATCATGACCTTTCCTAGATGTAGGCAATCCTCCAACAAAGTCCATGGAAACACTTTCCCAAGGATGAGAAGGAACTGGTAATGGAGTGTACAAGCCTAGTTTTCTATTGCTGGGCTTGCTTTTAGCACACATAGTACACCCTCTTACATATCTAGAAATTGTCTCATTCATTTTTGGCGAATAACAAAATCTTTGCAGCTGTGCAACTATTTTACTTACCCCAAAGTGACTTGATATTAGAGAAGTGTGTGCTTCTCGTATTATCTTTACTCTTTCAGTTTGTTGAATGCATAACATCCTACAATGATATAGGAGTCGGTCTTTTACATGATAATCCAATTCTTCTATTTGTTTGCCTTGACTTAAAGTTGCATATACATATTTAAAGCCTATATCTTGAGCATATTATTCAATGTAGCTCTCATGCAACACAAAATTATGCTTAAGTATAGTAGATGCATTTATAATGGGTCTAGATAACATATCTGCAACTTTATTATGTATGCCCTTTTTATATCTGATGACTAAATGAAACTATTGTAGAAAACACATCCATCTATAGTGTCTTAATAGCTACAACTTAGTTTGGGAGTGTATATATTGAAGTGGTTGATGATCAGTATGTATAACTATTTCTTTGCCCATTAAGTAATTTTTCCACTTTTTCACACTTTGTACTAATGCATACAATTCTTTATCATATGTGGGATAGTTAACTACTGCAGAATTAAATGTCTCAAAATGATAACATATGGGTTTACCATGTTGTATCAACACTACTCCTATGGCATAG
This sequence comes from Pinus taeda, assembly GCA_000404065.3. Lineage (NCBI taxonomy): Eukaryota > Viridiplantae > Streptophyta > Pinopsida > Pinales > Pinaceae > Pinus > Pinus taeda. The sequence goes on from APFE031117947.1 coordinate 213,131, forward strand.
TCAGTGGCATCCATTTGGATCTCAAATGGTCTTTGAATATCTGGCAGTGCTAGTACTGGTGTTGTACTAATCTTTTCTTTCAAGGTGTTGAAGGCTTTCTGTTGTTTCACTCCCCACTGAAACACCTTGTTCAATCCTGTTAAAGTATGTAAGGGAGCGGCAATTAAGGAAAAGTTAGAAATGAAATTTCTCAAATATTGTGATGCTCCTAAGAAGCTCCTAACTTCTGTAGCAGATTTGGGTTTAGACCACTTTAAAATGATGCCACCTTAGAGGGATCTATCTTCAATTCACCACCCCTTACTATATGTCCCAAATAATTTAAAGATGTTTTGCCAAATTCACATTTTGAGAGTTTAACATAAAGTTTTTCTCTTTTCAAAAAATCTAGTGTCTACTTAACATGCTTTAAGTGTTCTTCCCACGTTTTGCTAAAAATTAGAATGTCATCCAGATACACAATAACAAAATCATCAAGAAAAGGTCTGAGTACATCATTCATTAATCTCATGAAAGTAGCAGGAGCATTAGTTAAGCCAAAAGCATAACCAACCACTCATACAAACCCTGTTTTGTTTTGAAAGCAGTCTTCCATGCATCTTGTTCTGCAACTCTAACCTGATGATATCCACTGTGCAAGTCTAACTTGGCAAAATAAACAGCTTATTTCAATTGATCTAATAGATCATCTATGCGAGGAAGGGGATAACGATTTTTTATTGTTATCTTATTCAGTGCTCGATAATCACTACACATTCTCCACAAGCCATCTTTCTTTCTCACCAAAGCGATTAGAGATCCACATGGTAATGTGCTAGATCTGATGAACCCCTTCTTGAGCAACTCCTGCACCTGCTTCTTGATTTCCGCATTCTCTAAAGCGGACAACCTGTACATTCCAATGTTAAGTAATGGAGCATCTTGCTGCAAATTAATATCATGCACTATTTCCTTTTTGGGTGGTAGACCTTTAGGTTCTTGAAACAAGATATCATACTGTGAAACAACTTTTTCTAAATCAGCTTGTTGTTTAGCATTACAGCCCTCAAATACATTGGTTTTATCAGGTTTCTTTTCCTTTACAACCATCAATAAAAATTGTTTACGTGAATTTATAATTCCTTTCATCTGCCCTGAGTTTATGAGCGTGTAATTATTCTTGAGCTTATGAGCTCTTACAAAGTATTTGATTCCATCTTTAACGAGTAGATACTTGTTCTCAGCTCTATAGAAAATAACTTTTTTGTCATACAAGTAAGGACTTCCTAAAACAATTCCACATATATCCAAAGGAACTATGTCTAACTCAACCTCATCTACACATGCTAACCCAAAAGAAAACTTGAGTTTTCACTGTCTAGTCACTTGTAGTTGTGCTTTATCACTTAACCATCCTAATGGGTATGGTTTCTTGTGAGGTGTAGTCAGTAATCCCAACTTCTTTATAATTGCTTTAGAAATTAAATTTACTTTTGAGCCACTATAAAACAAAGTATCAATCTTCTTATGTTTGGAAATAACTCGAATATGGAAAAGCTCATGTCTTTTTCTCTCATTTTCTTCACTAATAGTAGATTGTGCAGAATTACTAATAGATGCTTCAGAATTCTTACCTTTTATACCTGTGGATGCAATGGTTGTTTCATCTCCTGAGTCTGACCCCAAATCTTTCTGAATAGCTACAACAGTCTTCTTCTTCTTGCCCTCAAACTTCTTAGGTCTCAGCTTCGGATACAAAATTCAAAAATGCTTATCATCATGCCCATCCTTCTCACAGTGAGTGCATGAAGACTTGCTTTCCTGTGCAGTGTTGGCCTTCCTTGCTTTCCATTTCTGTTTTCTTTTCTCCTTATTCTTGCTTGCAGTGGGTTGGGATGATCCCCCAACTTCTGGGTTTCCATTCTTTCCTCTAGCTTCTAGTGTGTAGCTTGAACAGATACCTCATCTATACTGGTGGAATTAAACATGAGGATAGTGTGCCTCATGTAGCTGTGTAGACCACCGATGTAATTCAACAAAGTCTCAAGTGAGTCTAGTGAGATTCCTAGAATCAAAGCTCTCTTCCTAAATTATTGGGTGTAACCTTGTACACTTTGCCCTTTCAATTGTCGAAGAGTTTGCCAGCTCATCATGGCTTGCTACATGTAGGCCAGTGGATAGAACTGCTTTTTTATTGTAGAAACAATTCCACTCCAGATAGAAAGAGTCTTACCATGTCTCTTCATGTCAGCTTGGGTCTTGCCTTCCCACCAAACCAAGGCAGTGCCTCCAAGGCGTAGGTTGGCCAACTGAATCTTGCTCTTGTCTGAATCAATACTCTACACTCTGCAATAAACATCAATTTGTTTAATCCAATTGTTCAACTTTTCTGCATTCAACTCTCCATCATATATTGGTAAATCAAATTTAACATCTAGTTTAATTAAAGGTGTCTTCTTTTTATGTTTAGGGCTATTAGGAGGTGTGAGAAAGCTTTCTTCTTTCCCTTTGCCTTTTGAGTAGTCATGGAGGAGAGACTCTTCTTCTCCTTTATCTTGTTTGGAGCCTGATGAAACTTCATCTTTATGTTTTCTAAAGTCCTTATACATTTCCTCTACCATGGACCTTATGGCCAGGAAACTATCTATAAATTGAGGGTCTGGTCCCACAGAACCTTCCTCCGACATTGTCTTCTGAGGGTAGACTCTTTCAATTTCAGGATTAGTTTCGACCAACTCTCCTTCTCCTAATTTGAGCTTTGATCTAGTTAGCATTCAACAGCTAAATCCAACACAAGCTTGTCTAACCTTAACAACCTATAGCTCTAATACCACTTGATCTGAAAATCACTTATGTATGATCTCAGTTAATTAATGTAGGTATTACAAACTCATGCACTAGGATACGCCTATGTTATTTTAAGAAACGGATCGATAAGATTGTGAAATACACAGGCATTGGAAAATAGTAAGAGAAACACAGCAAGTAAATTCAGCAAAAAAAAAACACAACAATTTAATAAGGAGTTCACCCAATCCTCTTGGGCTACGTCTCTTGGTCTAGCTTTCAGTGTTGGCCTTTTCTTTTATTGTGTCTTTAAGCAGAGTTTTTACAATGAGGAGCTCAATTTGAGTCTCCTGTAACAGATGATGCTTAGCAGGGTGGTACTTGGATTTCCCAAGCCACTAGAGTACACAAACTCTCCCTTACCAAGTCTCGACCTCAACTAGTCTTAATGGGATGAGTCCAATTTGGTTCTCAGTTCCTGACATATATCCTCACAAGGATTGCTTGAACCTCTCAATCCTTCTCGGTTCTGTCTGCTCGATGCTACCTTAGCTCTACAGGTCAGCTCGACTTCTCTGTTCTCTGCTTCTTGCTTCACTCTCTATTATGTCTCCCTCTTTTCTCTGTCTGTTCATGGCTTAAAGCCAATCCATCCCTTGACTGTTCGCTTCCTCTTCCAGCTCTTCGGATCGCAAGCCTCTGTCCGCTGGAATTCCCTGCTTCTGTGTCATCGCCACTATGTAATGTTTCACAAAGAGGTGACCACTTGTCTCCTTACGAACTGGGCGCCAGCTTTTCCTCGAACGATCGTTATTTCGGTTATTCCGTGAAATGATTCATCTGCCAGCTCATTGGTCATGTCAGACCCCAAATTTCATACGCCTCAACCTATTCTTCCGTCAAATCTGGTCTCCCATCGAGTGCAATCTCTGTTGTTGATCTAAGGCCTCCAGATCCTACAGTCATTGCTTTTATCGCACGAGTGAGTTGCTCGACCATTACCCTGCGATGAGAGTGGTTTTTTCTCTCATCCACCGAACACGCATCATTCAGTGTATGGCATCACTTGGTCCTCTACCAAACCCGCTTACCACTTGAGAGGCTTGCGATATCCCGCTAGTTTTTGGCGCGAGACCCGCCTTCTAACATTTCGGGTATTTCCGCACGGTTTTACCTATTTTTCACATGACCAGGTGCCAGGGATTTTCCTTCTCTGAGGTTTTTATCCTGTGATACGCGCTAATCGTGTATCAGAAACGACCTTTGTGTTCTGATCTAGACACCCTATTTGCTAGTTTGCGCCACTGTGCAGTCTCCATGGGCCAATGGTCAGCGCGCTTTGACCAAGGATCCTCGTTGTTCCGTGCTGGCTACAAACTGCCACTTTCCAGAGGTCCTTCTTGATAGCTCATTGTTTACAAGATTTTGAAGTTTGGCATAATTTGAAACAGTCATAGAAACTCTGATAATTTTCAAGGATCCAATTCGGATCAGAAAGTAGGAAAGTGCAAAGGAACAAGTGGATCAATAGCGACAGTTGGATTTCTTTGCAGGTAACAGGTTGCATGTGTGATTTCCTTATTGATTTATGTATGCATGGTATATGCATGTGATTTTATGTTTATGTGTTGTCATTTGCATGGATATTTACTTGGATTGATAGTGATTTTAGCCTTGCCTTGCCATTTCCTGGATATTCATGGTGTTGTGGGTTTTTCCACTTGACTCTTTTTTGGTTGGTGCTCATAATTCCTTATGGTTATGGGTTGGAACAAACGCAAAAGAATTGGAATAACTTGGGTTGAATTACTAGTCCTAGAGCCTAGGTTGGGACAAACTCTTTAGAGCCATTGGTGGGTTGTTACTACTCCCTCGAGCTGGTTGGAAAAACGCTTTGGAGCCCTGAAAATTTGTGGGTTGAGTCACTAGTTCTTGGAGCCCTAATAGCTTGGGTAAAGACTGATATGGTTGGTGCTAATGATGTCTGATTGTGAAGTGGAATCACTAATTGAGGGTTGAGGTGGTTTGGCCTCTGGAAGCCCTAGTTTGGTTTGTTTTAGTTTATTACATGAGATCCCACATTCATGCTTGGAATATGGTGCAAGGGTGATTCGTTGAAAGAGAGAATTGGTTCAACCCATTCTATGGTCGAGTGGTATGTGGAAGTCCCTGACTTGGTTGGTATTTTCATATGCTAATATGATGCATTTTCCTATTGTTATCTATGAGTATTTGTAGTGATTATGTTAGAGATATTATGGTTGCGTTGCCATGGTCTCTATGTTGGTTATTTTATGGTTATATGATGTATAATGGTTATGGATCTTGACATGGTTTAATGAATGCATCGACTAACAAGTGTCGTTGCACCTATGTGGAGACGTCATGAGGCCTTCTTGTTGATTCTCAGATGAATCTTAGACCATTATGATTAGATATGCATTCATGACCTATAGCTTACATGTTTTCCACGTGTTTGACGAAATGCCTAGCATGTTCTGGTCTGTTTAGGTCAAGTTTCTGACTCAAGTTTGTATGTTTAGCATTGACATTATGTCATTAATGATTCTAAGAAGTCTCAAAAAGTTCTGGGTAGTGGTCTGGAGGTTGACTTGGAATTGTGGCTCAAACATTAGGACCTCACCCTCTTAATTGGACAATTTGGGTCACAACTGCACTCAGGCAGTGTTGTGTGTGCGGTTGGAGGCCTTTAGTTGCACCCATGCCTTGTCATGCATGCAATTGAGGGTTAAGTTGTGGGAAAAAAAACCTCAGCTTAGGGTTTGGTCACCTAGGGTGGCCCTTTGGCCCTTGTGTGTCTTGTAGCCCTGAGGGATGTTATGAGTTTTCAGTTTGTGGTCAGTTTGTAGGCCCCCCTTCCTTAACTAGAGCTTGGAGGTCAAGTCATGTCATAGTAACTCTTTGTCTCATGTTTACCCTAAAAGGACAATGAAATTGCATAAATCTGGGAGGGGTGGTTACAGATTGGTATCAGAGCTCCCAGGTTCGACACTTGGACTGTATTGGCAGAATGTGTTTGCCATGCATGCATGTTTGTTGTTTATGTGATTGTTATGCATGCATTGTGATGGTCATTGTTGTGGTATTATGTCGTCATGACATTAGTATGATGTTGGTATGTTGAGATGATTGATATGTTGATTTCATTATATATACATATGTTGTGTTAATTAGGATTGATTGTGCAGACAAGATAGCCTCCCCTAAACTTCACTGAGGTATGTTGGATCATGTTTATATTTGGTTAATTTGACATGGTATGTTTGTAGGAAGAATAATATTAAGATGACTAGCAGAATGGTGCACTACATTTCACGTGATTCTCCCTACAGATCAGATGAGAAACATGGTGATGAGTAATCCCCTGACATAGCATATTGAGAAGATTGAAATCAAAGATCAAAGGTTGTAACGCAGATAATGACAGGATCATTCAGTCACGTGAAAGATTTTTCAGAGCATGGGAAAAACAAGTGGAAGTTAATGCGGTCATCCTTCAGAGTCTATCATATTTGCAGAGATAGTGATCACTTTGGATATCTCATGAACAAGAGGAAAGGACTAATGGGGCATATGAAAACAAGTCTCAAACAAGATATAGGTTTGAAAGAGATGACACAGTCAAAGATGGTAGGTCCTTGGATACACATGACAGGAGGGGTAATGACCATGGTCTCTATTCTAGTTTTGATTCAAAGAGACATTGTCATCATCATTGCCACCATCCATATAGGATGAGTGAGAAGCAGTACTTTCCAGAGGAGTTCAAGAAAGTAAACCATGCTACATTTGATGGAGAAATGAAGAAGTCACAAGATGTAGAATTCTGGCTACTTGGGATAAATAAGTTTTTCAGATTGCATGATTATTCAGAAAATATGAAAGTTGAGATAATTACCTTCAGTCTTAAAGTAAAAGCAAAAATTTGGTGGGAAGATGTGAAGAATTCCAAAGACATTCGGGAAGAAGAGTTGACTTAGAGTGAGTTTGAGAGACTATTCCGAAAGAAGTATCTATCAAAAAGGTACTATGATGACACGGCAAAGGACTTCTATAAATTGAAGATGTGATCTATGACCAATGAGGAGTATGCTAGCATATTCTTGGAGTTGTTGAGATATGTGCCTTATCATAAGGAGGAAAAAGTAAAGATTCAAATATTCATTAGTGGATTGTTGGTATCTTTCAAATAAAGAATTGAGTTTGATGAGCCTAGAACATTAGAGGCAGCCATCTCAATTTGAAGCATTGTTATGAGCAATCAAATCACAAGACTAAGTCTAAGTAGGATTAGAAAGGTAATGAGAATAATAAAGGAATGTGGGATAAAATGAGAGGAAAACCTCAGGATACAAATGACAAGGAGAATATAGTGTCACACAAAAATTTCAATGCAATTGACATAGGATAAGGATTTTAGTCTGAGAAGTAGAACAAGGGTGAATGCAAGAATTCTTTGTAGTTTTGTACTTATGGCAAGGATCATTGCAAGAGAGATTGTCCACGGCATTAGGGTGGCAAACCATAGATTTATCATGCTCAAGAGGCACAAACAGCTGGGGATGTTGGATAGAGTATTCCTCATATTTATGCAACATTGGATAATAGGCAGGATGATCACCAAACATCTATTATCGAGATGGAAGGTAAGATTTGTGACCAAGTTGTTTCTATTTTGATTGACCCTGGATCTAACTATATTTATATCAGTCTTGACCTAGTGGATAAGTGTTGCTAGAATAAATAAGTTCATGCAGAGTCTTGGTTGGTGTATTTGGATATAAGTACCAAGAAAAGAGTTCATCATTAGGTAAGATATTATGCATTTGAGTTGAAAAATATGTCTAAATTGACACATCTAAATATGCTTTCGTTGGGATCATACAATATGCTATTGGGTATGGATTGGCTGTACATTCACAAGACTAAGGTAGATTGATACGATAAGGCTATAAAGTGCTTGGATGATGATGGAAAGAGGAAAATCACAGTAGCAAGAAAGGATGTATATTGTTTGTAGTTCATATTTCTAGTGACAAAGGGAAGGATGTGATGTTGCAGAAATATTGAAGAGGTATCTATATTTACAACAGTTTCAAGATGTATTTCCAACAGAGATTTCAGAGTTACCACATCATATGGAAGTGGAATTTTTTATTGAGCTGATGCTGGGAATAGCACTAGCATCGAAGGCACCGTACAGGATGAGCACTCCAAAGTTAGTGGAACTGAAGTTGCAGTTGAAGGAACTGCTTGATAAAGGATACACTAGGCCAAGTGTGTCACCTTGGGGTATATATGTTCCAGTTGATCTCCACTCCTTAAAGCTACCATATGTCCCCTCGCCTGTCTATCGAGAGCATATGTTTGAAGGTGGGCCATCCAATCCTAAAGGTATGTCTTTCATTTTGCAATCAGGTGCTTATGCTTGTTTTTCATTAGGCACATTTGGTATGTATTATTGGGTGACTTGAAAGGAGGAAGGGTTTTGACTATAGTTTTGTTCCCTCACCTTAAATTGGGGGGGGGTGGGGGCGGGGGGGGGTTAATCTTCAACCTTGGTCTTGCGGGATATCCCCTACTGGATTATTACTTTAGGATTGGCACTACTTGGGAAACCCTATTTTGGTAGTGCGATTTCGTTTTCTCGTTCCACATTTTTCACTTCCATATGCACATTACATGTCCTATTTCATCATCTTCCCTCTCAGGTTCCACAAGGCTCTAGTAATCCCCCTCCCATTGTCCACAAATTTGGATTTGGGTTGGAACATCGTCCTGGAGGCTGATGCAACTAAAAAAAGATAAAATAATATATGTCCACATTCAAAAGGAAATAATACCACAAAATGAAAAATATGGCTAGGGACTATAAAATTTAGCACGTGGGAAAAAGCCAAACATGAGCTCTAACCATTATCATTGTGGCCATCACTGTGGTTCCTAGGTCCCCCTTCAGTGCCCCTGCATCATTAAGGAACCCATGCATGTCCCAACCCCTTGTAGGCGATGAATTGCCCCACCCTAAAGGGGTAATCACTGCTTATATCATACAGAACATGCTCTCATCCCCTGAAGTCTCAAGCAATAAAATACAAAAAAATGAATAAAAGAAAAAAAAGGAAAATGAAGAAGGGTGGAAAAACAAATGTTGGGGTAACTCATGTACCACTATATGCTCCCCCTACATTCATACGCCTAAATATGTCGGAATCCCTCATAATTACTACCCTTGATCCCATGGTATTTGGCCCTGAGACCCCTTTGTCCCAATCCACCTCATCATTATCCACATGACCCTTACCACTTGAAGGATGTACCTTGGACATTTCTTTCCCTTTCCGAGCTGGGAACACCAAATAGGGTCATTTATTAGCCACTCCTACTGAGGGAGGTAACACCATTTCAAGCTCAAGGCCCCCAATTTGGAAGAGAAACACATTATGAAGTCTCATTTATGCCCTTGAATAATAGGCTTGTTTCACTTAGATGCAATAATGAATTATTATACCTAAGAGCAAGGAGATGCATTGGATATTATGCGTAATTGGCAGGTGGTTTCATTATGGGTTGGGAAACTTAACTTGCGCCCAAGCCCACCAAAGGTCATATTGACACTTTTAGGATGCATGGAGATCCATGGGACTCCGCCATGTGCTATAGAATTATCTCATCTTATGAGCGCCCTCAACACCTTCAACAACTTGTTCATTTCAACACATTATATGTGAGATGATGCACTTGGACCAGTAATGCCCCTATTTGGCTTAGTATTACATACAAGGTTTGGTAGATGATATGAGGCCCAGAGGAGGTTTGTCTCATCCTTGAGACATGGGAGAGAAAGCACGATCTTCTGTGCTATCATTTGGAGTAGTCTACATGCTTATTTTTCATCAGGAGACCCATGAGACCATTACATGTACCCTAGAGACACTTTGGAGCTCCACGTCATCATGTGCATAGAGATTAAGGTGACATCCCCTTGTTCATCATTCATGGAGCCCTCTCCCTCATTATGGCACCTTGAGGACTCAAATCAGCCTTCCAACGACACTTCTACACCACGATTTCATCATTTCAGCTCACTTATGGATGGCTTCTTCATCACTTTATGAGCAACTTGGTGGGGTTGTCACGAATATTGGTATTTTTCACAATATTTTATTATTATTGGAGCTAATTAGGCTATTTCAAATTAGGAAAGGTCTCATATAAATAAAACTCTCTCCTATTATGAGATAGCATCATCACTTGGGCATTTTTCACTACCAAAAGAATTCAAACCTGCAGTTTGGGATTATTTTGGATGTTTATATATGCACATTGATATTTGGAGTTGGTTTGGCATCATTTTGGAGCCTATTTTTCATGGTTTAATTGATGGATATACTTCATATCGTCTACTAAGTGCTTCCTTTTGTTGAATATCTTTATGTGATGTCTAGTGCATGGAATTTGTTCTCATGTTGAAGATTTATGCCCTAATTCAATAAATATGGCTCTAAATTGTGATCTTGGGAAATTTTTCATGTGTTACTCATTGATAATATGAAATGGATGTTCCTAGTGGAGAATTATTGTAATTTGACCATGAAACTCCATTGGATTTATTTGAAGAGGGTAATTGTTGAAAGTGGCAATTAGGGCTTCTACTTTTGACCTCCTTAAGGACCTAATTAGCTCATATAAAGAATCTATAACTCCATACACCCAATGGTCTATGCACTAATCATATCCCTTAATGGTCATCTTTAACCTTTATTAGAAATTTTCTCTTTCTTCCCTATTCTAAATCTTCAACCCCTCTCCTTTAGGCCTCTAGCTATGGAATCTTGTGAATTGCAATAGAGAGGGAATTTTTGGAATCCGTTTGGATATGGATCTTCTTTAGTGTTTTCTCTAGAGAATCTCAAAATTTGGTCAAGTTCCCATGGTGGATTCTCCATAAATTTGATGCACTAGGTGTGCCCTAAAAATGTAACCTAGCTTGAATATATTGGATTGGTGGATTTCTTGAGGGTCGTATGAACTTAGTATTTAGTGGAATACACCCTAAGATACCCTTTCTTTTGTCTTACCTTGACTCAGTGAAGAATTTGGAGGAATTTCTTGCCATGAATATCCTAAAACCCTAGGTCTAAAGTAAGCCTTAATTAGGTGTCTCAAGGATAACGCAATCCCATTTAAAGTGATAAATCATCTTGCAAAGCTTCTTAAGAGGTAATATCTCATCTTGGAAGCCTTGATCCTAGGCATACCTATGATATCCATCCTAGGTCTTTCATGGAGATATTTCCTTTAACCGAACCCAAGTTGAGCCTCTCCTTGAATGGGATTAATGGAATGACTTTGAATTAATCATTTATCCTCCCTTTCACAATTAGTTCTTATCCTATCAAGACTTCTCACATTGGTGAAAGTCCGTAAATATAAAGGGACACTAACTGAAGTGACAATGGTCTTTGCCCCATTGTTATCACTAATTCTAGTAGCTATCCCATAGGTTCCCCTCCCAGGGCCCTACTAAATTGTGTGGTAACATTTCTGACATCGTTGTTGGGGAAGAAGCAGGTATACCTCCTTGGTCCAATATTTGAAGAGGTGATTCCTTTGATGGCAATATAGATTCTCTTATGGTGACTCCATTGGAAGAACAAATCCATTTTTCTTCATTGAGCCTCAAAGTTAATGCTTTTAGGGTAAAGCAATCATCTCTCAAGGCATTTGAATTTCAACCGAGTGACTCCCCCTATAATTGTTATGTGAAACTCAATGAAATGGCTCCTTAGGATTCGCATGAGGTTGACATTTATGAGTTTTTTCATATAGAAGAAGGCAAATGGGATATTGGCTATCATCTTGAAAATGATCCAATATATGTGACTGATGATGACCTTATCATTCCCTTATCTTCCTCATCATATCATTCCTAGGATGTGTCTAGGACCATGATGAGGATGATATGTTTGAGGTGGCCCTTCATCAAAGGTTCACGAGATTGATTGTTGATATCTCCATCTTTTGGTTGGAAGATAGGATCTACTGGTGCAAGTTTCGTCCCTCTTTCCCTTCCTCATCTATGATCTTTCATACATGGTCACTTTGTTTTCCCACCCCCCACCCTTGTAACCTAGCACATGAGTACCATGATTGTCATGTTTGCTCTTGGGTATATATCATAATAAATCATAGGGATAGGAAATATGATATTGATTTGATGATATGTTGGTTGCATTGGCTTTATGATTGCACTTAGCATTCACATAATGTAGCCATGCATGTTAGGATAGGATGCACTGCATTTTTATTTTTGCATAGCTAACATCGTCATATCATGTTCTCATACTAGAATAGACACATTTAGATCAAACTTGCATCTTAGAATGGATTTTATTTTACTATATGGTTTTATTATTTGATAAACACATGGGAAATAAAAGTGCGCCTAGGACAGATGCTATAATGGGAATGCAATAAATAAATTTACATTATACCCTCTTGCAAGAACAATTACTATTTTATAAATATATTGAATGGATTGATGACATAAATGATGTTAAATAGTGCAACCTATATTAACAATCTCACAATCCACGACTTTCAAACAAGATATTGAAGATAGTCAAATTACAAATTTCATTAATAATTATGGCATTTCTCAATATCTTGGGGGGAGGCTTATTATACTCAAATTTTAGACAATTTGTTTAGGAAAATTGTAGTATGAAGAATCTTTTATCATGGGGTTCCATGCTATCACTTAATTCTATTGCAAAATCTGGTAGTATTTCTATAGAGGTTACTCTAGGAATATTTTTAAATATTAAATGTAATATGAAAAAGTATCAACAATTAGAGTTAATACAAATGTTGAAAAAGCATGCTACTGTATTTGCATGGGAATACACTGATATTGAGGCATAAATCCTAATACATGTATGCATCAACATTTATATACAGGAGAATGTTAGGCCTGTCAAGGGAAACTAAAAGGCACATGAATCTTATTTTAAAAGAAATTGTAAAGGATAAATTACAAAAATTGTTAAATGTAACTTTTATATATCCAATTTATTATAGCCAATGGGTATCACCATTGGTAGTTGTACCTAAAAAAAATGGTAAGTGACAAGTTTGCATAGATTACAAATAATTGAATAAAGCTACTTTGAAATATCATTTTCCTCTACCCTTCATTGATCAAGTTTTAGATACCATAGAAGGAAATTAATATTTATCTTTTCTTGATGGTTTTAGTGTATATAACCAAATAGAAATTGCATTAGAAGATCAAGATAAGATTACATTTACATGTTCATGGGGAATATGTGCTTGCATAGTATTACCCTTTGGATTGTGTGATACTCATGCTAGCTTTCAATGAGATATTTTAGGTATTTTCTCTAACTTGATCCATGATTATATAGAAGCATACATGGATGATTTTATAGTCTATGCTAATACTTTGGAAGAACCTTTGGAAAATGTTCTTTACAGATGCCAAGAGACTAATATTTCTTTGAGTCATGAAAAATTGCATATGTTATTAAATGAAGGAATTGTTTTGGGGTGCGTCATATTTCAAGTGTAGGGATTCAATTTGATTCAACAAACATTGAGGTTATTTCTAAACTCTTAGTAAGTAAAAATAAAAAAGATGTAAGAGGTTCTCTTGGACATGCTAGTTATTATAAAATATTTATAGAAAATGTTACAGAGATAACCTTGCCACTCTTTAAATTGTTTGTAAAAGATAGTGAATTTTGTTGGAATCCTTCATGTCAACTTGCTTTTGACACTTTGAAACAAAAGCTTTCTGAAGCACCTATTTTAAGGGGATCAAATTGGTATCTTCCATTCAATATTTCTATTGATGTTTTAGACATTGCTTTGAGAGTTATCTTAGGACAGAAAAAGCATCAAAATCCTTATGCTATTTATTATGTAAGTAAAAATTTGACTCCTAGAGAGTTAAATTACATTGTAACAAAAGGAGTTTCTTGTAGTATCTCATGCTATTAACAAGTTTAGACATTATATTATTCGGCATGAAACCTTTATTCATACATATCATTTTATCTTTAAGTATCTAATGAATAAACCAATAACCAATGGTATAATTACTTGATGGCTCATGTATTGCAAGAATTTAATATTACTATATTGGATAAACCTAGGAAAAAAATATTGTTACTATTTTCCTTTCGATGATCCAAAATGAGAATGAATTAGTCCTTGTAAATGATAGTTTTCCTGATGAACATTTATTTGCAATTGCTACTAAAACTCCTCATTTGAAAAAATTACTAATTATTTGGCTACAGGAAATCCACCTCAACAATTGTCACCAAAGGAAAATAAATAATTATCAAACTTAATATCCCATAGTCTTGGATAGATGGAAAACTTTTCTAAACTGGACCTAATATAATAATCCATAGATGTGTACAAGAAGATGAGGTAATGAATATATTGAAAGCATGCCATGATTAACCATGTGGAGGGCATTTTTCTACTAGAAGTAATGTATATAAATTCCTTCTCCCGGGGTATTATTGGCATGCCCTTTTTAAGGATGCCAAAGAATACACCAAAAGATGTCACAACTGTCAGAGAATGGGTTGACCAGTTCAAATAGATGATATGCCTCTAAAACCTTAGGTACTCACAAAGAAATTTGAAAAATGGGCTCTAGATTGTGTAGGACCAATAACTGAATGTCCAACCAAAAAAGGTATATTCTTGATGGTATTGATTATGTTACAAAATCAATAGAAGCTAAACCTTTACTTTTATGCCACTAAAAAAAACTATTGTTATTTTCTCTTTGAGGACACATTTACTCATTTTGGTGTTCCTAGAGAACTTATTACAGACCAAGGTGTTGAATTTACATCCAAGTTTGTCTTGAAGATTGTGGAGTGGTATAAGATCAAACATCAGAAGTCTTCCCCATATCACATGTAGCTTTTAACCTTGTATAGATAATAACTACAAACAAAATCTTCAAAAATAGA